>JAHWFP010218347.1:9389-23604 GCA_023313725.1 Lithobius niger
CCCCCGGGGGGGGGGGGAGTTAGTTTTAAAGAAATCACCATTAATTTGAAACGTTTCCTGCAACTTATTCGTACAATTTTCATACGAATTTATTTCAAAATTTGGAAAAAAATATTTGTATACAAAGGCCTTCCGTAGTGAGGGGGGGGGGGGGCCCACCCTAGGGAACCCTGGGTTCCGTTCCTGGGCGGACCAATCCGACAATGTCACCGGGATTCGAAACTGAATCTGAATTAAAATCATCCCAAAAACAGACACAGAAATAGACACAGAAACAGACACAGAAACAGAAACAGACACAGAAACATAAACAGACACAGAAACAGACAGAAACAGATACAGAGGCACACACAGAGGCAGACACACAGGCAGACACAGGCAGACACAGAGGCAGAGACAGACACAGACAGAGACACAGACACAGACAGACACACAGACAGACGCAGAGGCAGACACAGAGACAAGAGACATTTCGTGGAAAGAATCAGATGCATGACTGTATCCATTTTTAGTTGAGTGTTTTTCACAATTTGCTATAGTGTTTCGTGTTAATTATTCAGTGTTAACCACTCTAGCACGAGCAGCGTTTTAGTTATTCAATGTTAACCACTCTAGCACGAGCAGTTTGTGTCTATTTGCTGCATTTACTGCCAAAACAGTCAAAAGATGTTCTGCCTTTTTTGGATTGGAAAAAAATCGTATTGCCCCCATGCATTCTAGTAACAGCCGACGACTTCTTCAGGTTTCCGTTTACTTTTGCCTCTATGCATTTAATCACTAAAAAAGTGCAGTTAATCTTTCTCTATTTATTATTAAGGTATGACCTAATACTCCAGGGTAAAAAGGATGGGGTTAAGCAATACATTTTACCAAAGGGAAAAAAAAGTTGTACAATTACTGTTGTACTGCTTTACTGCTGTGTATGAGACGATTTACTTGCACACATATTCTTACAGCTGATTTGGAAGTCTACGCTATGTGATGTGCAAATTCCTTTTAATCAGTGCCATATAAATTAGGCCTATTAGCGCATAAAGTTCTTAGGTGCCACTTTACGTCCAAAGAGCAGTAGGCTTACAACATATCTACGATCACGGGATGGGTAAGATTTAGATGCATAATTTATCTAACTTACCGGTATTTGGAATTGGTCCGGGTGGTGGTGGTTTACAAGTTGCGCCATCCGCTGTGCATGGTGCTTTGCAATCACATTTGGCGTTACCGTCCGATTGTATTGAGCATGTGCTTGCTGTACAACCACCATTACCACGGCAGGCCGTCAACTCTTTGCCACTGCAGACTAGAAAAAAAAGGACAATTATTCGGCTGACTTTTTTTTTTAGTTTAAATTGATTATTCACGCTAACTGAGTCAGCAGTGACATCGAAAGCTAAAAAAATAAAACAAATCAGGCCAGTTTACAAATATTAATTTTAAGCTACTTTCGCCAAGCCTTAATCGTGGGCAATTTTATTATCGCCAACATTTCTGTGAAACTGCGTCCGCACAGTGGTCGTGGGGTGGGGTATTAACCTTGTCTGTCAAAACGACAGTTTTTTTTTGTCTTTTGTTTACATACAAGGCTTTTTAGTTGATTTTATGTATTAAATACCGTAGAACTAAAGTATTGACGTATGACGAAATTTCGCCAGAAACTAAAAGCACTACCTCATTAAGGCCAATGTCAAACTGGCCTTTTTCAACGGTTTCTAACTGGCATTCATTTGGCTTCTGGCCGACACTACCGATCACTACTTGCTCGCCTTGCTCGAGGTTCCCCCTCACACCCAACTGGATACATAATACTCCACTTTAAAAAAAAAGCGGGATGAAAGTAATTGATTTTACTACCGAACGAAGATTCTCTTGCGTCACCTTTAATATTTTTTTTGCTTTCACTCCACCTTTTTTTCCTGGAGTATTACTTCACGCCACTTAAGCAATTAAATGAAAAAATTCTATTGCTGCCATGCATTCTAGCTACTACTGCATTAAAACTAAAAATGTTTTTACGTTTACTTTGTTTCTTGCATCATCTTGTAGAAATACTTTCACCCCACCCTGTATTCCCTGAAAAAAACCCTCAAGACGCCTTTCCACCTCTGCGTCTGAGGTTACACGCTTTTTGGCAAACCTTGTGGGACAGACAGGACGGTAATAAATTACGGCCTATTAAAGGCACTGTCGAGGAGTGGCACTCGGGGTGTCGCCGCAGTCGCCGTGAGGAGGTAGTGTTGGCCCGAGTGAAATATTTACTATGGTTACTGGAAAAGAATAATTTGTATTAAAGAAACGTGAAACTGGTGATATACGAAAACGAAAGTGATACGAAAATGAAAGTAGGTACGTGAAAAAAAGCAGGTTTGTGAAAAATGTGAAAAAAGTAATAAGTGGGAATGTGAAAAAAGTGAAAAAAGCTGGTACTCCCGGCAGCACCTCTGCTCTGAATAAGGGTTCTGTCTCGTGGATAGGTTGCTTCTGGCTCTAGCGTTTCGTTGAAGAGTTGAGATTTGGTGCAGTTTGGAGAGCCAAGTCACTTAAGTAAAAGCGTGCAGTTGAAAAGGGCTTTCGTTAACCAATTCATTGAATGGAAGGATGCAAAGCAGGCTTCAACGCAGAGCGTTGGCAGCGGTGTTATGGACATCTACTTGAGGTAAACTTAGGATTTTATCGTTATCTTTAATGAATGACTGGATTTTAACTTTCTTTGGAATCTGCATACTTGTTCCAAAATGAAGTTTAATCCCAAGGTCGAGAACTCGGACCATTTCGGGTTTAATGGCCTTCACCAAAGGGCTTTTCCTATCCTCCGAGAACCCCACGTTTAAGATGATTCGACATGAGGATCATTGATTGTCAAGAACAGAGCATTTCCTTGGGATCCAAAACCAGTAGTTCTTCTCAGGGTGCTCATTCGACAAGGTTTAAACAAAAACCTGTTAGGGATTACATCTACTCTATTATTTTAAGGTGTTCCGAAAGAGGAATGCATGAGGGGTGCTCATTATTACGGGTGTAGGAAGCACCATGCATGGAAGTGAGCATGGACGAGATGCATTGTCAGTATCCTAAGGAGATCATGTCGGAAGATTAGGTTGGTTTCCTTTATCAAAGAATTCGCTTCTGTCACTGAAGTCTTACTGTCAAAGAAGTCTGTCACTGTCACTGGAGTGCGTGTGCTTGTTTGTCTGGTCAGAAAAAGCTTTGGCTTTGGTTTCGAATCTGCGCCCAACGTTTTCACTTTCGTGAATAACAGTTTTCGCTTTCACATGTGCTTCATCTACCCTGGGGCGTCAGATTTGAGGCGTCTTGGTTTCGTCTGTACTCTTACAGACCCGGGTTCGATCCTGGTGAAGGAAATCGTATATGTATAGGTTTTTCTCCGGTTGGTTTCCTCTGGGTACTCCAGTTTCATCCCTTGTGTGGCAAAAAATAACCAAAATGTTGGTGGTATCTAATTGGCCGCTTGGTTCTTTAAAAAGCTCTAAGCAGATTGGCCGACACCTTTTATTCTATTGGGAGTTCTTTTACTTTAGTTTCTGATGACATCGATTGGTGTGTCGCCAGTGTTTCACTTTCGCTTTCATTTCTGAGTAGATAGTTTTTCGCTTTCACCAAGTTATCCCTGGAATTGAGTCGGACTCCCAAGAATGAACAGATTGGCAGATGCAGCTTTCGTTGCTCGAAGAGCAGCACCAGCAACGTTTTTCACGAGGTTCGCTATGTGAGCTATGGAAAGAAGAGTGCTTTCTCGGGGTACAAGGGGTGACATCTGTTTAAAGACTAGTCGACCCACCTGTGAAGTAATTCAAGTTGCCTTCAGGCATACTGTCAACAAAGCAATTTTCTGTGGAGCGTGTTGAGCGTGTTTTTTGATTATGATGAGCTTGTTCAAACAGTTCATTAATTTCAGCTTTAGAAACGGCCCATGGGACGTCGATAAGGTCAAGTGGTTGAGTTCGAAGTTCTAGAGCAGGAGCTGACCGTGAGGTCTAAACTGTGAGGTGCGCCTGCATGGTTAGGAAGATTGGGCTAGTTTGCCCGGTTGGGTTTCACCTTTAACCTCAGCTTGGCTTTATTTTGCCTTTGTAGCAGTGATTTCTTGGTGCAAGGACTGGGAGAAGCAGACAACGGTCCCGAAGGGGCCGCAGGTGTCTGAAGCAATGCAGTCAAGGCCTGAAGTAAAATACTGGACGGATGCAGCGAGCTGACAACGCCGGAAGTACGAGTAGTGGCAGGCAAATCCAATGGTACATTGACACCGCAATCATACTCAGAAGCGTGCGAGGCAGATAGTCTACGCAGATCCCAACGGGATGGATGAGAGCAAAATGAAGAGGGGGAAACGCACACGTGAGCACGTGAGCTAGGGCCAACAGAGAGGGGCACTTCCCACCGGCTTGGAGCCACGTTCTTTAGCCATGATGAGCAGGTTTTCGCTTTTGCTAATCCTCAAACAGAGGAAGAGCACCTCTACACGGAGCATGCTCCATAGAATGAAAGTTGACTGATGCGCTCTAAGCGCTTTTATATTAGTATTGAAGGAGCTGGAGCTAACTGGTAATTGATTGACTGGTAAATGGCATGACAATGCTCTAGGGTAAAAATGGTGGGTTAAAAGCAGTACATTTTCATACCGAAAATGAAAAGCAAGAGTAACTAATGCTTTTACTGCCATGTTTTGGTGTACCTAGTAGGAAAATTTCGTGCCCACGTCCATCTGGGCAAAAATTTGTTATTGCTACCATGCATTCTATGCTTATATTTAACTAGAACCGCATTAATTACTGCACTTCGATACTCCAGGTTAATAAAACAACTCGGAAACTAAATAAGCGCAGCTACAATTTTTTTAATATCTCTTGGTCACTTGAACCCATAACGCCCATGCCAAAATGCACGGTTTAAACCCGATTCGAACTGGAATTTTCTGGTTTCTAGTCGAATTCAAGATCACTGGGCTTTGCTGAGTATACGAGGAAATGGAAAGAAGTTTAACCTGCTATTACCTTTCTTACACAGAGTTGTCCTCCAGTTGACCAAGTGGCGTTAGTGCCTAAAAATCCAGTTAAGCTTGTTTCTGGGTATGAATAAAAAAATTTTGTGATTCACACAGATTGTAGAATGTAGATGCCACTAAACCTTCGGCAATTTCAACAAATCCAAGATGGAGTCCAAGGTGACACCATAATCATATCATGCATATCATATTTTGTATCATTTGAGGATTTGAGGTGGAAGCAATAGCAACAATGTATGTATGCATATATATATATACTGATACAATGAAAAAATACTAAATATTATTGAAACTTAGCGAACTAAAGAGAATCGCTTTCTGGTAGTCCTCAGCAATATTAGTTTGAAAGCTACAACACGTAATTTAAGCCACAGTAAGCCGCATGACATTATTTCCTCTGCATGGTAAAGCATGGTTCGTCAGACCGGCAAGAACACTGCGGCAGTCCATTGCGGATTGCGGAAGTCCAAAACGGAATCAATTGCAGGAAGACTTGCTGATCTCCTGAAATCAAAGCGCTAAAGCTATGGAGAGCTTATCTAATTAACCAAAAAACTGTCCGAACGTGAGAACGTTCAACGTTTTCTTCGAAACTTTCAACTATATGAGGTTGGGGAAAAAACGGTGCTCGCAGCTGCACGTATCCAATTCATTTCGCGTAAGCTGAAACTTGCTCCTGTCATTCCAACCGGATCCTTTACTCCATAGCAGTGCTGCAGAAAAATGCTGTGCATTCCTTTACTACAGCTTTCAATTCGTCCTAATTGTCTCAGATGTTTACCTGACTGGAGATATTTTAGTACCTTTTTCTTATTTTTTCCTTATAGAATGTTGCAAGCAACAGAATTAAAGGGAAAGAGCAGCAGGAATGATATTCTCGTGTTTTAATATTGTAGTCTTGAAATCTAATTGTTGTCCTTGTTTTGAAATTTACCACGTGTACTAATATAACAAAAAAATCCGTTGTCATCACAGATATGAACGTTACACCTTCATGTTCCGCTTCAGCTATAGTTGCTGAATCATACGTGTGCTACTTCGTGTTCCGATTTTAAATAATGTCTTACAGTGACAGGCATGTCCTCTTTCAATCTGAAGTGGGATTGGATCTTGTCCAGTAACAATCAAACGATTCTAGAAAGATAGATTGTTACTATATTCGACAATATAATTGTGCGCAGCTGTTGCGCAACTGTTGTGCGCAAGTTACCATCACCACTGCAAAGTACAACTTTATCTAATAATGAAAACAGTTGCGCAAAGTTGCACTTTGCAGTGGTGATGGTAACTTGTGCACGACTGACCCTTCTTGACTCCTATCCTCAGCTGCCCTTACTGATGACTTGATACTGAAGTCTTTGTGTCTTATCAATACCCAACTTCACGTAGCTTTGCCTAGAAAGTTCTGTACAAAGTCACTAACGGTTCCTGCCAACAGGCCAGTGCACCGCCCATAATAATCACAACCATTAATGATAATGCTACTGTTTGTTGCTGACTGTGACACAGCCATCGTGTTTATCAGAACAGACTCGTTAACAGGCTCATAATGCTTCCATCATTTTTGAGCACAGACAGTGGCCCCGGGTTCTTTGAAGGGCCAGAATTATGGAGAACAAGAGCGTAGAGTCCTGCAGCATTGGTCCTGCAATATCATGTTTGCGACTGTCTTTTCTTTCGGCCATGTTCACTACAGATTTGTGAAGGGTATTGTTGTGAAGGGTATTGTAGGTAAAATATAACTGCTTTTTCTATCTTCTGGACCCAAAAACCATACTAAATGTTATGTCACACGATAACATACCTTAAAAAATGAATTCGAATTTCTGTGGTGGCCATACTGGCAGCCATCTTGAATTTTGACGATTGTTTACAGAGTGGCATCAATTGGATTTAAAATATACATTACCATAAGCTACCAATACCATTAAAAACATTTTATTCATAGCCTACCTCAAAGCAAGCTTTTGCTTACGGCACCTGGACTATAAAAACCGTTCATACACACGTATTATCTGGTGCGCCTAGTACATTTTGGTTGACCTACGATAAGTGCTGCGACATAATACTCCAGGGTAAAGAGGGTGGGATGAATCAATAATTTTACTACTAATGGAAAAGGAGAATTTATTTATATTTGTTTATTTGGTAGTAAACAAGGTAACAGGCAACACGGTAGTAGGCATACTAACACGTAAACGCCGAGTAATAAAATTTAGATACATATTTTATTTAACTTTCCGGGACTGTTTTAGACACACAAGCAGCTGAGCCAGCCTTCTCCGAAACGTGCTTGTCCCGGATCAGGGGAAGTGAAGGCTGTCGTAGAAAAAAAATTGCAAGGAAAATTATACGGCTGAAATTTTTTTATTATAGTTTAAACCGATCATTCTCGCTGACTCCGCCAACACCAAAAAGCTAAAAAAAAAAAAAAAAAGCAGGCCCGTTTAAAAATGTGTCCTAGAAAACGCAGAGTAAAAATTGTACTACTATAATTCCCGAAAAATTATTTTGGGCATTTTGTTAGGGTGGATAACAGCAGATTCAAACCTGCATCAGGTGGGTTTTGAGATTAAAATTGTAGTCCACGCTGGTTTCCTTTACATCTGTAGGCTAATGGTTCGTTAATGGTTTTTTTTTTTAACTACTATGAAATTTTAAATATTCAGTGATAACCCAGTTCAATGATCTTCAGTTATTTTTAGTTAACGATTTTCCCATGATAGTTCTTTTATACCGTAGAATTTTTTTGTGTAAAGCATTCGCATACATCATTTTGTGTTTTGGAGGGAATAAATAAAAGCGCCGCACACTTCGAACGTTTTAAGATTATGAACTATATCTCGCTCGTTTCACCCATTAATCCAATCCAATTTACTGTATAATGGCTAGGAAGAAAGGGTTACTACAGACCAGAAAATTTAACCAGATGATAAAACTTACCATTTAACCAATTTTTTTATTGACCTATAATTTTTCAATTGGTGCAACTAAACTCCAGTGTAAAAAAGGGTGGCGTGAAGCCAAACATTTTACTACCGAAGAAAAAAATGGAAAAGAAATTACACACTTGCAGAAAAACATCTAGGAACGTGTAAAACGTTCACGTTTTTTTTTTAATTAAGAGGCGCGACATAATATTTTAACGAAAAAAGGTGTGGGGTGAAGCAATACATTTTACAATTGTTATAGTATTGCTTTACTGCCGAATTTCTGGAGGAGAATTAAAAAAATACAGCATGTTTGGGAGTAGTACAAGCTGAAAATAGGCTTAGTGATAGAGCATAATAGGAGATGCCACCTATGTTAGATTAGATACATAGTCATTTACAAGGGCTGGCTTCCAGCTTTAGGTTGTTACATACTAATTACTCCGTGGAGAGCATTGGATGTGAATCACGACAGTTTTTATAGTCGAGTGTTTCCTGTACACCTGTATGTAATACTGAGCAACTTTATTGATAACTCCGATATGCTCTACACTAGAGTGGATAAAAAAAATTTGAAAATAGTAAAATTTCAAATAGTAATACTGTGGAAAAGTTGGTCTTCGACCTCCCAATCACTATCCCAAAAGAAAAAAATTCTTTAAAAATGTTTAGAGGTGCCCACCTGGAAAAGTCCGTTGGGAAAAATTGCTTATTCCGCAAAATTTATTTTTGACTAGTTTAAAATACAGCTTTTTACATTACCTCATTTGGTACTCTCAGAGACCATATTTTGTCCCTAAACTTAGTTTTAATTTATGGCATAAAATCGGCACCCGACTAAGTGTCTCACATATAAGACACTGGGACACAGGCCGATTTAGGTGTTAGCCTCACACAAATTTCGGGACAAAATTCAGAAACTCCCTTAACGGTCCACACGATTAATTTTTCCAGATTTAAAACAAAAGATACAGAATCTGAGGGCAATCCATCCCAATTAAATAATATAAAAAACATGGTGTCGCCGAGTGCCTAATTGTCCGAGTTCCTAATGGTCTTCCGGTACCTGTGTGTCCTACATCCCTCGGTATGGGCACCACTAAAGTAATAGCAGCGATAACCGTTGACGTAGTGTCTTTCACAAATCCCCTCAAAGTCGAGAGGCGTTACGTCAGGCGAACTGGAGGGCCAATGAATTGGGCAGTCTCTACCTATCCAGCGTCCTGGAAATTTTCCGTTAACTACAAGGGTCCAAATGAGGCGGTTCAGTGTCTTGCTGGCAGATGATGAGTGTGTGAAACTTCTCATACCGAGGTCGACGTAGTTGCTCCCGTTAATGGATCTCTGCAAAAAAATGGGCCAACAACTGTCGTGGCGTAGGGTGCACCATACATTGTTTGTCTTTTTGCTCGCGTGTTGCACGAGGATTCTCATAGTTCAGGGTTTTCGCAGTTGATACAAAGTTCCAACCATTAGTTAATGTTTTAAATACCATACTGGATACTGGGTAGGAGGAAAGGGTTAACATAAGTGGAAGATATTAATAGTTAACCAATTAACATTTCTTACACGTCATCGTTACACAAGTGCACCTTTACCATTCTACCTAATTTTAAGTGGCGTGACATTTTATACACAAAATTTTGCTGCTTTTACTACCGAATTTCTGACAGTTTGCGCACCAAGTCGAAAATTGTACCTACGTCCGCTAACACAACCTAAATGAATTTGCAAGTGTTATTGATGCTATGCATTCTACCTACAATTGACGTCCGAAGGCAGAATCAAACAAATAATGTATAGGCTAGTTTAACTAGGTGTGGATACAGTTTGAAAAATTGGTGCGGTTCAGGGTCTGGTTATGCTTATGAACACTTCGTTAACTCTTTCGTTGCCATGCAAGTGATAGGGTCCATAAAAAACTGACGACCGAACGTTTTCTTAGTCCAACTTTTCTAGTTAGCACCCCTCACAACCAGTAGACGACGGATCTGATTTCTGCCCTCTCCTGGTTTTGAGGCGTGCTAACTAGAAAAATGTTGGGTCAGTCAGTTTTTTGTGGACCATCCAGTATTAGCAGATGGCAGAGTTCCTTTCTTTCCATGTACCCCACCCTCTTCAATACAGTTATTTAATAAAGAAACTGGACGATTTCCTCATGGGTTTGAATTTTTCAGCGAACTGGCTGACACGACTTTCGTTGCATGACAAGTCCAAACCTTGAGCCTTTTAAACAATTCAGCTCAGCTAGATGGCAGACATTTACGAACTAAATAGAATTTAGCTGAAACACTTATTTCATTTTACCTTTCGTTGCACAAGTACCGGCACCGGCACACACGTTTTCTTTGCTGAGCACACACATTGTGGATCACCGTTCGATTTTACCGTGCACGTGCTATCTTCGCACCCAGTAGGTCTGCAGGCCTTCAGCTCGTCGTTAAGAAAAAATATTCGGCTAAAATACCATGCTGCTGATACGAAAAATTGCCTTCCTTAAGCTAACAATGTAAAGAATACTTGACAAATTTCGTTGTTATCAGTTAGCGGTAATGCATAAAACTCACATCTATATATATATTTAGCTTAGGAGCAGACTTAGCTAAGGATTATTAGGGAGGATTAAACAAACGAAGCTTCAACAATCAAGAAGAGGTTGAGCCGGCTCATTCTTGCCACGGTAGAAAATTAGCAAAGAAAAAGCGAGCGGCATGAGAAAGGATATGCGCTCATTCAACATCATTTAGTATAAAACTCGCACATATAAAAGAAAATTATTCTGGTCACTACACGATTAGCGTTAGTTAAAAACCATTGTTATGACAATTTTCGTAGCTAGGTCAACATCAGTTAACGGAACGCATAAAACTTCCACGACTACTGTTAAAATAAACCAGATGTCAATAAATTGGGCCCCATACAAGCTCGTGGTACTATAGCCTATAATATTTTTTGCCTTCATTCGCAGTCCAATGCGCGTGACAAGATGAGGAAAGGAGTTAACATGATTAAAGAAATGCGTTGTTAATACCACTTACATGTAATGGGACATAATACTCCAGGGTAATTTTATCTTCTGCGGTCGTAAAATGTATGGCTACACTTCACCCTTTTTACATGTATTATCTGGTGCGTTAAGTGCATTTTTGGTTAACCACATTTTTTTTGTTCTAATGTGACAATACTCCAGGGTAAAAGGTTAGGGGCGAAGCAAACGGCCGGAGATGGCTACACCTCACCCTTTTTACCATAAAAAAACGACTCACGTAGAATACTACGTGTATACTTTTTTTTTTATCTAATGCGGTCGTAAAATGTATGGCTACACCTCACCCTTTTTACATGTATTATCTGGCTACATCTCACCCTTTTTACCATGGAGTTTTATGGCATTAGCTTACATAAAAAAAATACTCGCCAGCCGGCACAACCAAAAACAATGGTCAATATTTTGGTTTTTTTAATTAGCAAAAAAAAATCTTGTTTCCGTTTACCGTTTTCTCTACCCAGGGCCGTAACCAGAATTTAACCGTACCCACACCAGAACGCGCGATGCCAAAAGAGATGGAAACTTATTTTCTCGTAGAAAAGTCAGTCGACTAGATTTTACTAGTTCTGTGGTAACCAGCCATTCCCACTTTACTGGATAGTTCCCAGAAAAAGTCGATCAGTGCTTTGACTGGATGTGTTTTAATGTTAAGACACCAGACAGCACTGCTAAGATAGCAAGCCGGCACCACAACTTTTATAAGGTGCTGCTATCTAACTTTCCGAAAATGCTGCCACCACTACGTGTATTAAGACAGGAAAATACTTGTGTTGAGTCAATTTAAAAGCAGAACCAAATAATATCGTAAAGTAGACAGGTAACCCCAACGGATTTCTGCCTCAGGATTTCAAACCACTTATGGTCACCTGCCCGACGAAGCCCTGCCAAGTTTTCACATACAGTACGCCCTTCAAACAATCATTACTTCTTTATCAAGCCTGAGGTCCACATATCATCTGCTCACACTAACTTGCCTAACTACAACTACTCTCCTAAACCTAAAAACCAGAACATCACCCCCAACCACCGAGACACCCATATACAAGCTCCACAGCATCAGATTACATGGGATTACATAACACAACAATTCGTAAAGCATTAACCACTCGTGCTCAATAAATAAATAACTAACGTTACATCAATATCCATCAGGATAGAATTTTACCGCACGTGCTATGTGTGGCGGTGGTCTGGCTACAACTGTCTACCAGCATATTTAACTAGAACCGCATTAATTACTGCCAAAGGGGGAAAAAATTAAAAGCTTGAGTATTTATAAAATTACAGAACTGCTTCCAGAATCCAGAACTGCTTCTTGAAGTAAATAAATCATTCAGTCTTATCGGCGGTCCAATTTTGAGGCCTTAAGGTCTCAAATTTATAGACTTTGCACCATACAGTTTAAAACTGAAAGATTGAAGCGAAAACCAAGACCATTTCATTTTGGTTCTCGACAACGATTGAATATATTTAATGGAGCCGTCCAATACAATCCACCAAATTGAATTTCTGGGAAAATCAGTTTTTATTTCCACAAATGCATTAGTTTCATTTTAATAAAGTGTTGAGCGAATGGCGCTAGCGCTTACGGTTCGCAGGGCTGCTCGGCGTGCAGGTTTCCACCCGAAGCTGTGGGAGGGGGGATTCTCTACGGGCCGGGCCGGGCCGGTACGGGGGTACCCTCAGGGTACGAATTTGCTTCTTGCGCATACAGCCCCATGGGCGCCGTTACAGATTACAGAAAAAATAAATAAACGGAAAATTGTTGGGCCAAAAGGTTTTTTTTAGCATAAACCGATCATTCTTGCTGCCAGTTTAAAAATTAAAATGCAGGCCCGTTTAAAAATTTACATCTATAAAACTTCACAAAAAAATAGCAGCCGCCCAGGTGCAAGACACGTCATACTTTCGACCATTCAGAACCGCGTCGTCACACTTATCTGGTGGATGTTAGATTTAAAATGCATAAGGTCAGGGGACAGTCGCTCGTAAATTGTCAGTGCAGTCTTGCAACAATTTAAATCCAAACGTTTAGCTGGCCGATAATGCCATGTTTTGCGACGTGCACCGCAAATTTTTGCAAATTTTTGCAAATTTTTGCCTACAAAAGGTATTAGCTGTGATAGTGTCTGCCCACTCAGCTGAAACAATTCAGCCAGGCCCGAAAAACAAGCTTTTAAGACCTAAATTAAAAGTTTACAGACTGTAAATTTTAGGGCCCAATGTCGTAGCTTTAAAAAGAGTTAAGCTGAAAATCATTTTACCTGTTTTTGTTTTACATTTAGTGAGGTCGGTTGTATCGGTAGCACACGTCTTATCCTTGGTGCAATCACATACGGGTTTAGTACTAATTAGTCTGCAAGTGCTTTGCCCGCACCCAGTAGCAGTTCGGCAGGCCTGCAGCTGCCCGTTGTCGCAATCTGTAAAAAAAAATGTTAAGCTTTAGTTAATAACAAGAATACCTTACGAGAAGTAATTATTTTCGGCAAGCCTTTATTATGGACCATTTAGGATACCATCACCAGGAAATTTTTAGTCCGTAACACAGGAATACCATGGAACTTTTTTATTTTCTTACAAAATCGTTAAAATACGACTGAATTATGAACGATCGCGGGTCAGTTTAACCCTTTACTGCCCTTGTTTAACGGATTGCGTTTTTTTTAACTGAAATACGGACGAAGACCACTGGGCTGTGCTTGCTTAGCTCGCTGGAGATCCCCTCTAGCCGTCCAGTATACTGGCCAAGAGGAAAGGTTTAACGGGTGATGAAAGTTAACCAGATATGGTTGTAACTTACCCTAGCCAGCCAAACAGACCTGGGCAACTGCCAAGATCAATGCAGTTGACAAGAGGGGGTCACTAATTTGCTTATGCTACGGACGAATGGAACTATCACAAATGGACCATGTTATGCAATAATCCTGCATTAGACCTGGTTCATTTTGAGATTCATTTAAACAAACTCATTGTAAAAAAATCACTTACGGTGGACACTTTTTCCCCGAGATTTTAGTTTCCTCGCTGGGGAATTTCAAGGTAGTACAGTGTATTTTTATCAGTTTTAATCCTTAATCGTGAAAGGTCTGGCGTTTGCGTCCGTGTAGTAGAAGAAACTGAAGACTGCAAACTGAATAACAAAATCATGGCCGTGAACGCCATCTACTCAAAATACACGGGCGTGGCAGCCATCTACTCGAAATACACGGGCGTGGC
>JAHWFP010218347.1:23614-38162 GCA_023313725.1 Lithobius niger
GTGGCAGCCATCTACTCGAAATACACGGGCGTGGCAGCCATCTACTCAAAATACACGGGCGTGGCAGCCATCTACTCGAAATACACGGGCGTGGCAGCCATCTACTCAAAATACACGGGCGTGGCAGCCATCTACTCAAAATACACGGGCGTGGCAGCCATCTACTCAAAATCATGGGCGTGGCAGCCATCTACTCACTACCCGAACTATACCATGTTGGACTAACCTGCAGTTCTGAACAGTGCAAGTGATTCTGAGCAACTCTTTGACACCATTTTTTCTTTTCTCGTTAGTTTAGATTTTACCATAGGCACAAAATTTCTTTGACTCAACAAATAAAAAATTAGTAAATTATTTGTGTGTTTTGGACTGTACAAGTGAATTCTGAGAAACTTCCTTACAAATTGCACCTTTGTTAGCTATACCATGGGCATATTGACTGACAAAAATCAATGAACGTATCTGCAATCGTTGGTTTACTTTTTCGTTGCTAGATTTCACTAGGTGAACTGATATTTAGAATGTTAAAGAACGTCAGAGTTAAATAACCATCTACTGTCATTTACCCATTACTCCTTGGATTAGTTTGGTAAGGCAATTTTATCAAATTCAACAACCATCTTTTGAAGTTATACCAGTTAATTAGTGACCTTTCATCGGCCCTGTCCTGTCCTGATTGTTTTGTGCTACGAATGACAATTTTATTACAGATTTTTTATTGAGGGTTATTACAAATTCGTGCGGTTATCTTTTTTTAAATATATACAGGGTGTTTAAAAAAAAACGCTTCACGTCCACGTCGAATTTTTGTTAAGTCCAACAACCATTCCCCGTCGCTATAACCCTTATCCCTGACCTCGGTAAAGAAATCATGAAAGTTATTCCTGACCTCAGGAAAGAAAGCTTTTATCTGCTTTTCACATAAGAATGCAAAAAGTAGAAGCATGTGACAACCCTGGTGGGGGGGGGGGGGGCAAGACCAAAACAAACAATAAAAGCCCATAATTAGATTTCAAGTAAAAAAAAAAGAATTATTTCGCTATCAAGCAAAATAGCTAAAATAAAGGCTTTTGCAGTATTTGGATTACAACAACAAGGAAAAAACGCATGTTACAACCCTGGTTGGTGGGGGGGGGGGGGGAGGGAGACAAAACAAACAACATGTGCATTTATGTTTTAATTTTAAATAGAAAGAAACAAGGAAGGAATTATTTGGCTTTCAAATAAAATAGCTAAAATAAATGCATTCAGAACAATTCGCAAAAGGAACGTATCCACGCCATAAACGAAGATGATCCCGATTGACACATTCAGTTCTGTGAGGAATTCCTAGATTTCAAATAATAAAGCAAAAGAAAAAGCGCATGTGGAACTGGGGGGGGGGAGAGAGGAGGACTTTGCCACGGTCCCCCGTCCCATGGCCTGGCCAGATAGGCTAACCTCTAGAAGGCTGATGTTCGATATTTTGTTTCAAGCCAGTTATCACGTAGTTCATTAGAGACAAGGATATTCGAAATGTCACCCCCGAGCAACGATACTCACCACATCGGCTTTCCACACCTAAGCATATTCTCCTGCATAGTCGTCTTCAAATGCAGCAGTAATGAGAACCTGCAGTGTTGTAATATTCTGGGCTGGTTGAATGTACACCAAATCCCGTACTATTCCCCACATAGGCGTCAGATCTCACGAACGGGCAGGCTATTCCATAGCTCCTCTTCTACCAATCCAGCTGTTGGGAAATTGGTCATCATGAAGGTCTCGCACTTGTGTTGCATAGTCCGGTGATGCACCATCTTGTTGGGAAGTAATATATACGGGACACTTTTCCCATACAGCTGGCTGAATCCTGTCTTCTAGCAGCTGACGATATACTGCACCGCTGATTGTTCATCAAGAAGAATGGTCCAATAATCCCCCCCAGTCCATATACCTCCCCAAACATTGATGCCAGGTGATGGCGTGAATGCCACCATAGTTACTTGTGGGTTGTTATCACCGTAAAATATGCAGTTGTGACGAGTAACTGACACTCAGATGATACTTGGCTTCATCCGAGTTCCACGTTCCACGTTCTGTGGATCATCTGCAAGAAAATCTAGGAAATCCTCGCAGAAGTGAATGCGTCGATACGCCGTCGATGGTACACCTTCGAGCCTACATCCTTAATCAGCATATTAACTGAAGGCAGTGACACATCAGTTTGCCGTTCCAACTGACGCTGGGACGTCGTTGGTTCATCAAGCAACACATGGTGGATCTGCAGCATTTTCAATCGTTTGTGCCGTTCGTTTATGGCCAGAACGGGCCTTATGTTGATTTGCCACAGAACCTGTGATTTTAAATTTCTCCAGAAAATGTGCCACTGTAGACCGGCATGGAGGTGGCTGAAGATACGTAGCCTGCCACAATCACCAAAACGTCTGATAGCGTCTTTACACCATTTAATAATATTGATACGTTGGTGTAGGTTTACGTGTGGCATGTCGTCAGGAAATACAAAAAAAAAACGAGTGGAATCGAACGAAACGAATACAAGAAGAAACTATCGAATGATACGGATCAGGTTGTATGCACCTAACTACTGTCACGTCCAATTGTACGAACAGTATACAGTACTACAGTACACTACACATCACAATAGTGCATACCCTGGGAACATCAGGTCACATGACTCAACTTTTCGTGCAACGCCAGTACAGTAGTTGAAGGGCAACATGCAGCATTAACCAAGGTTACTAAATTGGTAAGTAAACTCAGCCAAGCCAATTACAGTAAGTATAGTACTGAAAACTGGGAACTCCTGTCGGATAACGGTACTAGGCCTTTTGTGCAGCGAGTGGTGTGGCTATTAGATGTGAATACTGGATAGTTGTACTCAGTAGTTGTACTCAGTTGTACTCAGTTTTGTATTCAGTAGTTGTATTCAGTAGTTGAATTCAGTACGTACATTGGGGGAATAGATTTCTACAGGGTATCACGGAAAAGAGACCGCAGAAGCTACGTTTTACTGCCGCCGTACAAGTGGCTTCTCCCCACCAAGAAGGGTTGCCGCATGTGTTTTTTCCTTTTGCGTTTTCATTTGGATTCCAAGTACTGTAAAACCCTTTATTTTAGCTATTCTGCTTGATGGCCAATTAAATGTTTTTTTTTCTTTTTACTTGAAATCTAATTATGGGCTTTTGTTTGTTTTTGTCCCCCCCCCCCTCCCACCAAGCAGGGTTGCCACATGCGTTTTTCCTTTTTGCATTCTTATTTGAAATGCAAATAAAAGCTTTCTTTCCTGAGGTCAAAAATAACTTTCTCGATTTCTTTACTGAGGTCAGGGATAAGGGTTATAGTGATGGGGAATAGTTGTACAGGGTGTTTAAAAAAAACGCTACACGTTAAGGCCAACAACGATTCCCCGTCGCTATAACCCTTACCTAAGGAAAGAAAGCTTCCATTTCAAATAAGAATGCAAAAGGTAACAAAAGCATGTGACAACCCTGGCTTTGGGGGGGGGGGGGCCCCCAACCCCCCCCACCCCGGCGGGGGGGATTTTAAGTAAAAAGAGAAAAAACATTTTTTTCACCATAAGCAAAATAGCTAAAATAAAGGATTTCACAGTATTTGGATTCCAAATAAAAACGCAAAAAAGAAAAAACGCACGTGGAACCCTGGTTGATTGGGGAAGCCACTTGTACGGCGGCAGTACAACGCAGCTACTGATACCCTGTAGAAATCTCGCCCAATGTACGACGTCCTGAATTAACAACCATCCAGTATTCACATCTAATCGGTGGTGTATCTAAACTAGAGGGATGTCTGAAGGAAGTGAGGGAAACTTTCTTAACTCGAGGCGACTGATCCAAACTCCCTCCCATTTATAAAAGCGTAAGATGCGTAGATGTTGAGGAAAGTGAGGCAAGTTTTTTCTCGCTCACTTACTGATCCAACATAGCTGCCATCACGCATTAGTAGCTGAGATGGTCGTGCTTCTAACTGTAGGAAGTGAGGTATGGAAAATGCCTAAATTTAGAAACAAAATCCAATTAAACATAGATTAATAAGCATTTGTATTATGTTCTTACTAGCATTACTCTCGCTGAAAATAGTTGTGGCAGTGATTCTTGCTAAGAATGTGGCAGTGATTCTTGCTAATTTTTCTAAGGTTGAGAATGACGAGTGAGGCATTGGTGTTTATAAACTGATCGGTTTTAGTGACGTTGAATATATGCTGCCGAGATCCACCACGTGTTGCTTGATGAACCAACGACGTCTCAGCATCAGTTAGAACGGCAAACGGGTGTGTCACTGCCGTCACTTAATATGCTGATTAAGGACATAGGCTTGAAAGCATACCGTCCACGACGTATCCACGCCTTAAACGAAGATGATCCCGATCGACACATTCAGTTCTGCGAGGAATTCCTAGAACTACTTGAAGATGATCCACAGAACGTGGAACGGTCATTATACTCCAAGCTAAGTTTCATCTGAATGGCAGAGTTAATCGTCACAACTGCATATTTTACGGTGATGACAACCCACACGTCACTATGGCGGCATTCACGCCATCACCTGGCATCAATGTTTGGGGAGGCATATGGGCTGGGGAGGGAGGGGGGTCATTGGACCATTCTTCCTTGATGGAACAATCAACGCTGCAGTATATCGTTAGCTTAGAGGACAGCTACTTTTGTGCTTTTGTGGGTGGAAAAACCCCAAGTCCTAAAATTCGAAAATTTTAACTTCTTAGAAGATCAAGAGCTGATCATCGTTCGAGAATTTATAGAGCATGGTACACCGTTCCCAGATTCAAAACTTGGAAGAGCAAGAAGAATAGGTTTGAACACTGAAAGATAAACAAACTGGGTAAGTAATGAAAGATTTGTGATCCTCATTCCAATGAAGATCGTGCGAGATTGATTGCTTCGTGCCACGAAGACTTAATCACTGGTCATGTGGGGGTGGCAAGAACCATTGAAATGCTTTAACGCAATTTTACGTGGTGGGGCATGTCGAAACAAGTGACATCTTACGTCAAACGTTGTGACACCCGTCAACGCCATAGAAGTTGGACCACAGAAAGGCTCGAGGATGGTTAGTGATCTGATGACGCCAGGCTCCTGTTTGTCAGTGGACATTGCCGGACCATATGTAAGAAGTACGAAGGGCAACAAATTTTTGCTGATTGTCGTTGACAACGTTTCAAAATGGCCGGAATTATTCCCGATTCCGAACAGCAAAGCTCCAACTATTGCTAATAAACTGGTTTACGATGTTTTGCGAGATTTGGAACTCCTTCCACGATCATCAGCAACTGTGCAAATAACTTCAGTGGTGCGATCATGACGGAAATGTGCAAACTTCTGAACATTAAACATACATGTCTTTCTACTCGCTTCAATCGAACCGTGAGGAAAGTTTGATAGGAACTGTTAAAAACATGGAACTGTTAAAAACATGGTGAAGAGAAGATTGACCGGAAGTCAGAAGAAATGGGACGCCAACATTCCATTAATAGCTATGTCTATTCGTGCTTCTGTATCGAAATCTACAGGTTTTTCACCCAGCTTCTTGACTTTTGGCAGAGACATTGCGTTACCGAGCGATGTGAACTTTAATATTTTACCATCGAAATGGAATCCATCTGAGTGGGCCGTGACTCTACCCAGAAACATCAAGGACACTATCAAGGTGTCGCAGGATAATCAGCGTGAGCAATCTGAGGATGTGAAAGCTAGAGTTGATGTCGAGAGGTAAGATTTCGAGTTTAAGGTTGGAGCCCTTGTACTTAAGACGCTTTGTTTAAGTTATATAAAGAGATTTTTTAGCTAAATTAGCTTCGTCTTGGGACGGACCTTATGAAGTCACGGAAGTACTTAACCCGTTAACTTAAAGGTTAAGAAATGTTGGTAATAACGACTTAAAAGGTAATTTCCATATATCTCAATTGAAGGCATATATTACTTAGGTATATTGTGTGAATTTTGTTATTATTGAAACATGTAAATTTGAATTGTATATATATATATTTTTTGATAATCCATCGTGACCTAATTTTTTTAAATCCTGAAAGTAATTGTTTTTCTTAAAACTTTTTAATTAAGTTTCTGATTTGGGAAACAAGTTTTAATTTTAGAACTTCGTAAAATCAGTTTTATCAACCTCGTTGGATTAAGATACCCAGCTTCTCTTATGAAAGGTTTTGAGGTTTATTTATGAAGTATAAGGAGGCGCCTTATGGAAAAATAATTAAGGATCTTGAATTCGTTTCCACAGCATGTTTATTAAACTTTTAAATGCATTTTGGCAATTTGTTTCGGTCTTTGCTGGAAGCTAAATGGTTTGATTTTTAGCATTTTTCCGGTTTTGTCATTTGTCATGGCGGTTCCTTTCATTTCCCGAACTTACCTCACTTCCGGTGTGCGGGAACACACCTTGTTTGAGCGAGGGGATTTTGTCATGATTTATGACGTCACCGGGACTCGTCGGGGCATGCCACTCGTGCACAGTGGGAACACGTAATTTTTAATGAGATTTCGATGGAAGTATTTTTATTCCGTACTCATGTTAATTTTATTATATAAATTTGTGTGATATTAATTGTAATATTAATTCCTGTTTTATATTTTTATTATGTGAAACTCCATATGTAAATACGGCGTCTTGGCTGGCTCATAAAAACCGCCGGCGATGTGGCTACGCTGGTGTGGCATTTTATCAAGTACAACTCTAAGCGAACTGTCTGTCTGTAAATGGAACTCAACCCGCAATTCGTTTGTTGCTATGATAATCTTCATTGTCAACCTGTACCGCAAAAACCTACGATTCAGGCAAGTGCTGTGGAAAATTCCAGTTGCATAATTTACTGTTAAGCGTTGAACGTACCATTTTAATAGAATTCTGTAAATCCCAAAGCAAGTTTCATGTTTTAAAATAAATGTGTTTGAAATTTTACGCTAGTGAGCTGGTATTTTTCCCTTTGATAGTCATTAGTTACAATAGTTTTATCTTATCCTACTGCAACCACTACCCCCTTCCCCACCGATTACAGGCGACACTCCCAATCCTTTACTTCCCGTCCGATAATTAAAATTTTAAATTGTTTCGGGGGAACCTGATAACAAGTTATACACAATAATACTACGTCATGTCACTGCCCTATACTGTAAAAGCTTTTATTTTAGCCATTTTATTTGATGGCCAAGTAAATGCTTTTTTGTTTCTATTAGAAATTAAAAATTAACGCACATATTGTTTGTTTTGGACCTCCCGTCCCAGGGTTGCCACTTCGTTTTTTTTTTTTGCTGCGTTTTTATTTGGAATCCAAATGCTGTAAAGTTTTTATATTAGCTATTTTGCTTGATAGCCAGATGTTTTTTTGTACTTAAATCTAATTAAGGACTTTCATGTTTTGGTCCCCCCCCCCCCACCCCCGCACACCAGGGTTGTCACATGCTTGCTACCTTTTGCGTTCTTATTTGAAATGCAAATAAAACCTTTTTCTAATGTCAGGGATAACTTTCATGATTTCTTTAGTGAGGTCGGGGATAAGGGTTATAGCGACGGAATGGTTGTTGGCCGTGTGGCGTTCTTAGACACCCTGTGTACAGGGGTGGCCCACAAAAAACTAACGACCCAAAATTTTCGAGTCCAACTTTCCTTGGATTTTTCTCCTGGTTCTGAGGGGTGCTAACTAGAAAAGTTGGACTTGGAACATTTTGGGTCGTCAGTTTTTTGTGGGTGGTCTAAAGTCTGCTCACATGCAAATAACTGCCGATGTAATGGTCCTACGTTAATTCATACATATTTGACATTTGTAATGTTACATTTGTAATTTAAGTCATATGGGGAAGATATTTTCAGTGACCTTGAAAACAGCATTCAAGGTCATCAGCATTCTATTTTACAAATGGCGCAGATACAGAATTACAAAGTTGAACGCGAGCGTCAAACATGACAAACTGAAAACAGATTGAAAATCGGAGCATAATTGCAATAGGTATGAGGAAAACAAAATAGAACAAAGCAACAAAGTCTTCCCTGAACGTTTTAACTGCTAGTCAGGAAAGCTTGGCATGCATGGCAGTTAAAACATTCAGGGAAGACTTTGTTGCTATTCGTTTCCCTCTTAACTATGGCAATTATGCTCCGATTTTCAATCCGTTTTCGCAGTTAGTCATGTTTGTAATTCACTGTTTGCTGTATCTTGCGCCATTTGGAAAATAGAATGCTGATGACCTTGGCAAGGTTATTGAAAATATCTTGATTGGCTTCCCCATATCTGATTTACATTACAAATGTCTTCAGACTTAACGAGGGACCATTGTATCGGCGGTTATTTGCGTGTGACTAGACTTTTAGACCACCCTGTATAAAACCTCGCTAGCACCAACAAAAAATTGCCTGCGATTGTTTTTTTTTAAATTTAACCTACAACATACAGTAAATCACTGGTACAGGGAGTGGTCTCCCCATAAAACGTTACAAATTAATTTCACCTTAAATAATTACAAATTGATTAGTCTTAACACAATTGATACCATACTAGTTTGTGTAAGAATACGTGCATGCAATATACATAGTGCAGTATACATAGTGCACATGACCGTCTCACGTAGCAGAGGTCCAGGGCTCGAGTCCGGCCTCAACCAACCCCTGCATTTTCGGGAATGGACGTGCCCTGTGATGTCGATTGAGGCATTTAAAAGGTCTTAGGAATTTCTGATGAGATTTATCTCCTCTTAACAACACCGTGATAAACAGCCATTTATAGTTCGGAATGATACCACTGATAAACCAAAGCTATTTAGTTCAGAGTTTTTGCAATTGATACGCAAGTTATCTTAACATTAGTTTTAAACCCCGTAGAGAAGTACTGCTTGGAGTTTTGGTTTACCAGCGCCCGTGAGTTTGTAGAGAGCCTCCATCAATTGGTGCCGTCCTTATGCTCACTTTAACCCACTAATGCCAATGCTAAAATGGAAGTTTTTAAACGGGATTCGAACTGGCATTCACTTGGTTTCCAGCCAGGGACACCGATCACTGGGCTGTGCTTGCTCGCCTTGCTAGAGGTCCCCACAGCAGTTTTTTACTGTTCAGTAGCGCCGTCAAATATACTTTAACACAGGGCAGGAAGAAAGGCTTAATAGTGGAAATTAACCAGAAGTCCGCTGATACACAAGTGTGTTAGGGTTATCCTCTAGGTGGCGTGACAATACTCCGAGGTTAGAGGGTGGGATAAACAACCGCTGACAACCTAAACAGTCATAAAAATGTTTGCATTTTAAATTAGCTAAAATATCTTATTGCTGCCATGCATTCTAGCTACAGCTTGAGGGTGATGGCATCTTTCAGTTTCAGTTTACTTTTGCCTATTTCTAGTTAAATATTTGATTACTGCACTTTTAATAATTAGTATTGTTTGTAGTGCCGAATTAAGTGGACAAAGAAATTTTACAACAGCTTATATGGGAGTCACGCTCTTTGTGGTGTGCCGTATTCATAAGTGTCAACGAAAATAAACTTTAGATCATATTACTTTTTTTGGCAGTTATCTTGTTGGTCCACAGGTAGGCATATTAACACGTAAACCAGGGCCAATAAGATTTACACACATTTTATTTAACTTACCGGCACTTGGTGGTGATGTAGCTTCACATTTATCAGTAGAGCCAGACACCGGCTGACATGAGCCTGCCGGTTTGCAATCACATGTGGGGTTACCTCCAGTCAGCGAGCATGTGCTATCGTCACACCCATTAGGTTTGCAGGCTGTCGTCTGGGAACCGCTGCAGACTGTACAAAAAAATTAAAAGCAAAATTATTCGGCTGACATTTTTTTTAGTTGAAACTGATTATTCTTTGCACAAGTCAGAAGTAGGCTTTAAAACTAAGGAGGACAGTTAAAAAACTGTATTAGAGAAAAAGATTTTAAAACTTAAACTACGCAAATACCGGAGATTAACAGGGTAACATCACATCACCGGGATTCAAAACTGCATCTGCAGTGGTCATTTGGGATTTGGATTCAAAATTTTAGTCAACAAAGCTTAACGAAACTTTCCCATTTCTAGTTTTTAATTACATAATCACGACAGTATTACTTGTTGACGGTTTTGGAATTATAGTGGTTCCTTTACACCTGTAATCCTTTTTGTTAAGCCGCAGGGGGGGGGGGTTGAGGCCGGAGGTACAGCTAGTACATATACCCGGGAGGTGTTTTTAGATTCACAAGAACTGAGCCAGCCTTCTACTTAACACACATACGGGATCACTTCCAAAAAAGTACCACATGCATTGTACTGGAACGATCATTTCGTAGTTTAAACCGATCATTTTTGCTGCCTCAGTCAGCATTAACATTAAGAGCTAAAAACCAATGCTGTGGAAAAAAATGTGTGGTCTACAAAGGTTTAACGATTTCTAGTTTTAAGGAGTTATAAATATCTTATTCCATAAAAAGCTTTGGACGTATCACGACAGCATCTAGAGTTCAGGGGTAATTATGTTATAGGGTTGACTTTAAACCTGCAGAATTAGGATTCAACAAGTCGAAACTAAAAGATAATGTTGCTGCATTTCGAATGTTTAAGATTATGAACTGTGGCTTGGTCAATTTATATCATTAATGCCCATGCCAAACCTTTTTAAAAACGGGACTAGAACTTTCGTTCACTTGGGCTGCTTGCTCGCCTGCAGTAGCCGTCCAGTGTACTGGACACTGGGCAGGAGGAAAGGGTTACTTGAGAAAGTTTAACCAGATATTAAAACTTGCCATTTAACCATTCTTATACTGCGTCATGCATTGGTACGCAATTATATTTTAGCTGTTTTCCAGTTGACGAATTAGGTTTTACTAACCTATTTTTTTCAATTAGTGCAAAATAATACTCCAAGGTGGGATGAAGCAATAAAAAAGGGTGGGTGAAGCAATACATTTTACTACCTACAAAGGAAAAAAAACTGAAGCAAGATAATTTTTACAATTATTATAGTATTGCTTTTACTGCCGAATCTGTACTTAACAAGTTATTTTTGGTACAAGTTCACAACTGCTTGTTTGAGAGAAGCTGAAAATAGACCTATTAAGAGCGTATGTTAGTAGTACCACCTTAGGCCAATCACACACGCAATCACACGTTTTACTAGTAATCAATTAGATACATGGTCACTGAAAAAGACTGAATTTTTAGGTTCATTTGTTATAGTGTCATTCAGTTTAAGGCGATTAGACACATGGTCACTGAAAAAGGCTTCTAATTTTTAGGTTCATTGTTATACTATCACGTAGTGTTAAGCAGATTACATAGTCACTGAAAAAGGCTTCTAGTTTTAAGGTTCATTGTTGTACTATTATTCAGTGTTAAGCGATTAGATACATAGTGACTGAAACGCCTTTAATTCAGTTTTTACTGTAGTTTAGCGTTTTAGCAGTCATACGAAGTTTACTTGAATCCTGCCTTTAGTTTGATTTAATGACTTAAATACCGCAAGAATTTTTCCGTATAAAGCATCGACACATCACAAAATTTAGTATCAACGGGAAAAAATGTTAAAAAAATTAATTACAAAAGATTTTAACATTTTAACCCTTCCATTTTAAAGATTTTAACCCTTCCATCTTATATACAAAAGGCTGGCAGAAGGACACTGCTTTTGTGGCGTAAGTTAAAATTAGATCCAACGTCAGCTATACTAAAATCCTTTTATTTGATTTGTAAGCGTGAATATTCGCAATTAGTGGACAAGTGGCATGACTTTCACGAGCGTCGTACTGTACAAGAGGGAAATTTGTCGGCGCTTTTCCGCTCTCAATCACCTACGCCCAAGTCATGCTGTCGGTCCCGATGGCTTCTCCTCCTTTTTTAAGCAAATTAAATTGGAGGTTTACGACGCTCTTACATTCGTTTTCAAGTTATCATTTAACCAAGGGAGGATGCCTACCATCTGGAAAACTGCACACATTGTCCCAATTTTTAAAAAGGGACAGGCATCTGATCCACACAACTATCGACCGATTGCGCTTACGTCTGTTGCATGTAAAATCATGGAACATATCGTTCGTGAGGATATGTTGGCTTACTTAGAAAAATTGAGACTTCTGCACCAGGGCCAATTTGGCTTCTTGCCCAATCGCTCTGCAACCCTTCAGCTCCTTTTGGCCCTGGATAACTGGACTTCTGCATTAGACGTAGGTGTTCCTACGGATGTCATCTATTTGGACTTCCAAAAGGCCTTTGAGTCAGTTGTTCACTCCAAACTGCGGCACAAGCTGGCTAGTATTGGCTTTTGTGGCACACTCCTTAAGTGGCTTGCTGATTTCTTATCAGATCGTACCCAGCGGGTCGTAATTGAACAAACACTGTCGACTGCAAGAGCTGTAGTCAGTGGGGTGCCTCAAGGATCTGTCCTGGGTCCTCTTTTGTTCGTCATTTTCGTGAATGACCTCACTAATAACGATACGACACCGGACAAGCCTAAACTCAAATTTTGCGACGACTTAAAAATCACAAGTGAGTTAATTTCTGAAGAAGACTGCTTTTCTTTCAATACAGATTAACTCTGTCGTTCAGTGGTCTCAGTGCTGGCAACTTCCTCTTGCGGGCGCAAAATGTTGTCCCCTACACATTGGTAGACAGAATCTGCAGCACACATACTTTTTAGGAACTAGTCAGCTGAATTCGGTTAAGGAAATGCGCGACCTTGGTATTCTAATTAACCACGATTTAAAGTCATCTTTGCATTGTGGGATCATTGTGAAATCTGCGTACTGCAGACTCGCCATCACCAAGCAGTGTTTTGTTTCCTCTAACCGACATACCCTTGTCTGGGCATTAAAGTTTTCGTCCGTCCGCTATTGGAATATGCAAGTCCGGTATGGTCACCCCATCTTCTACAGGACATTGATAGGCTGGAATCTGTACAGCGTTCCTTTACAAGGTCAGTTTGTGGGCTACGCGAACTATCTCCAGGGAATCGTCTTAAGGTACTTGGTTTGGAATCACTTGAGCTTAGGCACCTAAAGGCGGATCTAATCCTTACATACAAGATCCTTCATGGATTAGTTCCTTTGGATCTTCCTTTTTTTGAGTTGAGTCCGGTAAATTTTACCCGGGGCCACTCTTTCAAATTGTGTAGCTCTAGGTGTAACCTGGATTGTCGTAAGTACTTTTTTGCCAACAGGGTGGTTGCACCATGGAACGCCCTCCCAGAGGCAGTTGTCTCCGCAACTTCGGTGGGTGTTTTTAGGGCTCTGCTTAACCGTGTTGACTTGTCCACCTTTCTTAAGCGCCCGTTTTTGTGATGCTGCCATCTTTTGTTTCCACAGGACCGGTGTTAGTGGTTTCTTCCGAGACCCTTCCGTCTTCCTTGCCCCTATTCTGGGGCCGAACATTTATTATTATTATTATTATTTTAACAGGTCACAAACTTCTGCTTAATTAACTAAAATATGAGGAAACAGTCAATAACAAAAAGGCGGTAGCAATGAAAAAGAGCGAGCGGGTTTATTCTTTGCACAGTAGCAAAGGATGAGGGCGAGCGAACACTTGTGAACGGATGTTTACTGTAAGAATCAGTAGTAACGAAATACCGCTTCAATTATGCTAGGTATTAGAGCAGAGTTGAATAGTTTCAAAGTTGGTTAGTAACCTTCACTGCACTATCATTGCAAGGCTTATCGCGCTTGGTATCAAAATTGAGAAAAGGGGAATTCAGCTACACAGACAATAAGAATGACGCCCTTCAGCGAAAATATAACATCAGGGGTTTCAAGTGAGGGGGAGCTGGGATAGGGCATTCAGACCATATAATGGGGAATTTGTGGGAGGGGTTAGGGAGAAGGTGCGGGAGGAGGCAGGAAATACCAGGGGGAATCGCAGGGGGGGGGGAAGGTGGCGCACGAACGGGGAATGTGGGGAGGCAAGGAGGTTGGGTCTGCAGGGGGTGTCATTTAATGATGCCCAGCAAATTATTTCGCGCCTGCATGCGGGAACCAGCTAGATAGGCGTATGTTAAGCGTAGGTGCAGTTAGTAGTATGATAATACGCTTAGTTGGGATGAGATTCCCACAGCAATGCAAATTCATCATTATGACAACAGCCAATGAAAATCCTGAATTAAAACGGCTCAAACAATAAAAACGGCTCAAATAATGAAAAAGTGGGTTCATTCTTGGTACCAAAGAAAAGGGTGAGCACCTGACACTGAACCAATGTGCCCTGTAACAATCAGTCACAAACGAAATATTCATTTTATAATGCTGGCTCTTAGAGGAGTTGAATAGTTTTCAAGTCGGATGAGTAACAAGCAAATACAGTGATCACTGTTCGGTTTTAGCGCGCTTGGCATCGAAACGGCAATTCAGCCAGAATAAGAATGGCGTCCTCCATTGAAAACACTTACTTCCTCAAGAAAGCAAAAACCCAGGGTTCCAAGAGTGGGAACAGGGATGCATATTCAGTTCATACAATTGTTAACACTTACTTCCTCAAGAAAGCAAAAACCCAGGGTTCCAAGAGTGGGAACAGGGATGCATATTCAGTTCATACAATTGTTA
>JAHWFP010218347.1:40917-55723 GCA_023313725.1 Lithobius niger
TGTCTTCTTTCACTGCACGTTCAACCATTTGTCGGTACCACTTAAATTTAGGCACAGCCAGAAGTGTGGCCACAATATCCAGCAAGAGATCTCCGTTTAGCACATTCCAATTAAGGGAGGTTCATGCATATCAGTTTTGTCTACCTAACCATCAATGGGTTGGTACTCTGAACAAACGTACAAACGGTGCTAGTTGTACCACTAGGCGCAATAATTGACTACATCAGCACGATCTACTTTCTGAGGAGAGGCTAGTTGAGAAAGTAAGTTTGCAGGTTGTGAAAAAAATGCATTTCATTAAATGCATTAAGTTCTGTACAATTTTCATTACAGTGAACCACATTGCCGAGTACACATTCACAAGGTATGCTGTTAAGGTAGTTAGGACCGGTTGGATTCATTGCAGCTGCATTGTAGTAGGCAAATACGGCATGCAGATGTGAGCCACCTACTCCTACTACATGGGCCAATCTTCAGTCGTTCCCAATCTTTGTCAAATCTTCCAGATATGAGAGCAGATGTAATCTTGTACATATATTTTTGATCTATTGAAAGCTCTTTCCCAAACCTTTTCTAGTATTTAATATCCATAAAAGGCTCGTAGCTCTTAACTCAAAAACAAACAAACATACATTCCAATATTTCACCGTCTGCTCCTACATTTGTGTTTGTACCAACACATGCCAGAACCTTAGTTTGCTCCATAATGTTCTTTTTTAAAGAAACGTAACGAGCATTTGCTCCAGATACAGTTTTGCTATCAACTGGACAGACCTGGCAAAGTATTTCCTGCCATCATTACGTAATCCTCCACCAAAAACAGCAGGAGCTGTGTCCACTTCAATTTCTCATTTGTCCTATTTCAGTGTTTTCCTTTCTTGGAATGATACGTCTTCGAGTCGGGGCTTGCATATTTTCATTACATTTTTGTAATACCTAGAAGTTAAAAACAAACCTAATAAACTGGGCTGTGGCTTGCACGGTCCCCCATTAGAAGCTCGTGGTTGAATTCACCAGAAATCTACGATAGGAACGTTTGGTTCGTTGGTTTACCCTTTTAACTATATTAGTTCTGCTGGCACGTTCAGCATTTGAAGTAGGGCTAAAATCAATCATAGTTTGGAAAGTAGTATACAGATTTGCTTAGTACAAATTTATTAAGTCATGAGAAAATAAATTTTAAGTATACGCAATTACAGGTCGGAAACTAAAACATGAAATGACATGTAAGGACCTTTATGTGTGGTTTTGTAGCTTCCTAAAGTGGTCTAAGCATTGTGCATTGTCAAATCAGTCCGACAGATCTAACATTGTAAGTCGGTGCTTCTCATATGGGGATGGCAAGACTCTTTTCTGGGTCTTTTGCGTTTTTGTTAGCCTGATCTTGGAATATGCCTTCCAGATTTGGCCAAATTTTATAAGGACATAAATCGCCTTAAGTCGGTCCAGCAATAATTTACGAAGGGGCTGCTTATTGTTCATATAAGGAACGGCTACGATTGTTGGGGGGAGGGGGCTGACACTGCAGACACCGACCTTCCTGATGCTACACAATATGGTGATTTAATTATGGGTGTTTTTTTGAGCTTCGAACAGAAAATGTGACAAGGGGACACGAAGCTGGTTGAGAAGAGTTATTCCAGACATGTCGGTGCCAGGGCAGTGAAGGCTTGAAGATTGTCTCGTTGCCGAATCCAAGTCGCGACGGCCACCAGTGTGGCGTCTTTTTAAGGCTAAACTGTCTACTCCTTACTCCTGTTACTCCTTGGATTGGTTTGGTGGGCCTATTAAGGCAATTTTTATACCACTTAATTTGTGGATGAACGAAAGACCTTTTATCGACCCATTCCTGTCGTGATTTTGTGCGACGATTGACAAAATTTGTATTACAGATTGTTTGTTGAGGGTTATTATAAATTCGTGCGGTAATTCTTTTTATAAATATATATAACCCTACAACAACAATGGTACGGGGAGTGGTCCGCGACTTTACACTTAATCTCTCTCAATAAATCGTTGCAAATTAATTTCCCCTTAAATAGTTACCAAGTGACTAGTGACTAGTTTGTATACGAGTACGTCCATGCAGTACACATAGCGCAGTATACATATGCACATGACCATCTCACGTAGCAGACGTCCCGGGTTGAGTCTGGCCTTAGCCACCCCCTGCATTTTCGGGAATAGAAGTGCCCTTTGATGTCGATTGAGGCATTTAAAAGATCCTAGGAATTTCTGATGAGATTTATCTCACTTAACAACACCGTGATAGACAGCATTTTATAGTTCGGAATGATACCACTGATAAACCAAACCTATTTAGTTCAGAGTTTTTGCAATTGATACGCATGTTTTAAACCCCTTAGAGAAGTACTGCTTGGGGTTTTGGTTTACCAGTGCCCGTGGATTTGTAGAGAGCCTGCATCAATTGATGCCGTCCTTCTGCTCAGTTTAACCCACTAATGCCAATGCCAATGCTAAAATGGACGGTTTTAAACGGGATAAGAACTGGCATTCACTTGGGTTTCGAGCCAGGGACTCCGATCATTGGGCTGTGCTTGCTCGCCATGTTAGAGGTCCCCTCAGCAGTGTTTTGCTGTTCAGTAGCCGTCAAATATACTTTAACACAGGGCAGGATGATACTGGGCAGGAGGAAAGGCTTAAAAGAGTGGAAGTTAACCAGAAATCAGCTGGTACACAAGTGTGTTACGGTTATCCTCTAGGTGGCGTGACAATAATCCGAGATTAGAGGTTGGGGTGAAGCAATACATTTTAATACCGTAGATAAATTTAAAAAAAAAAAAGAATTTAAACATTTTGTTGTACTAAGTGGGATAATTTCGTACTCGCATCCGCTGACACAACCTTAATAGCCAAAAAAAAAGGTTTGCATTTTAAATTAGCAAAAATATCTTATTGCTGCCATGCATTCTAGCTACAGCTTGAAGGTGAAGGCATCTTTCAGTTTCAGTTTACTTTTGCCTCGTTCTAGTTATTAGTATACTTTTAATAATTAGTATAGTATTGTTTGTAATGCCGAATTAAGTGGACAAGAATTTTTGCAACAGCTTATATGGGAGTCACGCTCTTTGTGGTGTGCCGTATTAATAAGTGTCAACGAAAATAGGCCTTAGATCCTATAGTACTTTATTTGGCAGTTATCTTGTTGGTCCACAAGTAGGCATATTAACACGTTAACAAGGCCAATAAGATTTAGACACACTTTATTTAACTTACTGTCACTTGGTGGTGATGTAGCTTCACATGTATCAGTAGAGCCAGACACCGCCTGACATGTGCCTGCCGGTTTGCAATCACATAAGGGGTTACCTCCAGTCAGCGAGCATGTGCTATCGTCGCACCCAGTAGGTTTGCAGGCTGTCGTTTGGGTGCCGCTGCATACTGTAGAAAAACAAAAATTAGAAGGAAAATTATTCGACTGACATTTTTTATTAAAAAGCAGCTTAAAAACAGCCCCGTTAAAAAATTCTTGTCTTTTAAAATATTTTTTAAAACCTACAAAACTATGCGGAGCTGTACTTCAGTTAATAACGAATTAAATACTTGAGATTATTTTATCAGGGTAACATCACCGGGATTGAAGATTGCAACTGTAGTGATCAAGTGGGATTTGGGATTGAAATTTTAATCAAAGAGAGGATTAAAGTAGCCTTATCTTTCCCATTTCTGGTTGTGTGTTTAACTTATGGTATATCACGACAGTATTACTTGCTGAGGGGATTAAAATTTTAAGTCAACAAAGGCTTAACGAATATTTCCCATTCTAGTTTTTAAGGAGTGTTTTAACTTATGGTATATCACGACAGTATTACTTGTTGAGGGGATTAAAATTTTTACTCAACAAAGGCTTAACGAATCTTTCCCCATTTCTAGTTTTTAAGGAGTGGTGTTTAACTTGTTATGGTATATCACGACAGTATTACTTGAAGGGATTAAAATTCTAGTCAACAAAGGCTTAACGATTAACTTATGGTATATCACGACAGTATTACTCGTTGAGGGGAATAAAATTCTAAGTCAAGGGCTTAATGAATCTTTTCAATTTCTAGTTTAAGGAGTGTTTAACTTATGGTATATCACGTCAGTATTACTTGTTTGGGTCTTTGCAATTATAGCGGTTCCTTTACACCTGTAATCCTTCACCATTAACGGTTTTTTAAATAACGTGAACTTTAATTTTTCAGTGATAATACTGATATATACGAAAGCTACTTTTAGTTCAGGATTTCCGTAATATCAAGTTCTCTTACTCCAAGCCACTAGGTGACTTACCACAAAATTGTCTTAATGGGAATACAAAGACAAGACTAGTAGGTCTTCATTACAAAAAAATATATATAACGAAAGTGCTGCTACACTGAAAAGATATAGCTTAATTTAACTCATAAATGCCAATGGAAAACTAAATTTTTTTCAACGGTATTCGAACTGGCATTCACTTGGCTTCTAGCCAGGAACTCCGACCACTGGGCTGTTCTTGCAAGTCTTCAATACCCATCGGAGTAATGTGAGTGGAAAAAGGTTTTACCAGTTTAATACTTGTAACATAATAGTCCAGGATAAAAAGGGTGGGATGAAGTAATTTTACTACCAAAGGAAAAAAAATAAAAACAGAATTTACATCAGCATATTTTGGAGTCAATGAAAATAGGCCAAATGGACATTTAGTACTTTTATTTGGTAGTAATCTTGTGTTGGTAGGCGCCACCTTAGGGTCCACAAGACAGTAGGCATAGTTATTTGAAGGCGTTTCACCAGAATCTGATCCAGCCTTCTGCGTAACACGTACTCGTTGGTTTGCAAATTATATACTGGATCACTACCAGAAACCGAGCATGTGCTTGTCCCGCACCCATCAGGGGAAGTGCAGGCAGTCTGAGAAAAAAATTGGGAGTGAAATTTTTCGGCCGGCAAAATGTTTTCTATAGTTTAAACCGATCATTTTGCTGCCTCAAGTCAGCAGTAACATCAAAAGCTATGCAGGCCAGTTTAAAATGTATAACCTCGAAATAAATTCTTCAAAAGGTAAAAAACGGGATTAGAACTGGCTTTCCGTTGTGTTTCTAGCCAGTACTCCGACCACTGGGCCATGCTTGCTTGCCGTCAGTAGCCGTCCATTATACTGGACAACGGACAGGAGGAAAGGGTTACTTGAGAAAGAAAGTTTAATCAGATATTAAAACTTAACCATTTAACCTTTCTTACATTGTGTCATGCATCTGGTACGCAAGTCCTCTTGTTGATTTATTTCTTATTAACCTATTTTTTTTAAGTGGTGCAAACGTTAAAAAAGCGTTGGGCGAAGCAATACATTTTACTACTACCGAAGGGAGAAAACTCGGAAAGATAATTTTATCAATTATTTTAGTGCTGCCATTACTGCAGAATATTTCTGTGCCGAATATTTCTGTGCATGCTTATTTCTGTTGTACAAGTTCACAATAGCTTGTTTGGGATTACAAACTGAAAAGTAGACCTGCTAAAAGAGCAGTTCTCAGGTGCCACCTTAGGACCATTTGCGCATAGGCACAGGCATGTGATAAGTGATTAGATACATAGTCACTAACAAAAGCTACTAGTTTAAGTTCAGTATTATTCAGCAATTAGCCTAGCGTTGGGTGTATCACGACAGCTATTTCCAGTTGAGATTTATGAAATTATTCTACGAGTTTACATCTGTAATCTTTTCTCGTTATGATTTAAATACCGTGGAACTAATTCAGTTTTTAGTTCAGCGTTTTCGCAATGATACGAGGTTTTTTTAGACTTCAGCTATTAGTTTGATTTAATGATTTAAATACCGCAAGAATTTTTCCGTATAAAAGCATACACACATCACAAAATTTAGTATTTAGATGGGAAAAAGAACATGGTAAGTTTTTTAGATTTTAACAGGTCACAAATTAAATACAGTAGCCTGGGGGCCAGCTTAACCCATTAATTCCCGTGCTAAACTAGATGTTTTTGAAAAGGGATTCGTCGAACTGGTGTTGACTTGTTTTGTAACCAGGGACTCAGATCACTGGCCTGTGATTACTCGCCTTGTCCACCCCATACAGCTAATTTTGCCTTTCAGTAACCTTCCAATATATTGGCAGGAGGAAAGGATGAAGAAAGTTAACAAATATTAAAACGAACGTGAACGTGTTTTTGTGGCACGACAGGGTAAAATGGTGGATGGAGTGAAGCAATACATTTTACTACCGAAGATAATGAAAACTAATTTATACATTTAAGAATTCTGCTTTTGCTGCAGAATATCCCTCTATTACAGTGTACGTACTAAGTTGGAAAATTTGCAACTGCGTTCGCTGGCACAACCTAAACCAGGGTCAAAATTTGTTTTCCTGGTAAATTGGCAAAAGATTATTATACAACAAGGAACCAATCCTGATTAGTCCATTTTCTGTAAATATGCGCAAGTTGTAATATTTAGGTGTAAATGGCAATCAAAACATAGTCAGGTAAGAGTTGGCACGCGGAAAGTTGCACGAATCACTTTCAGAGCCCAGAAATGCAATAAATTTTTGACATTTGCACTTTTCGGCTAAGTCCAAGAATGTCATTTTTTTCCTACTAAAATCGAGATACGTACTAAACTTAGTTGGGATGAGACGCATACAGCAAAACAAACTAACCTTCATTAAACAATGAGTGTCAAATTAATGCGGTTCAAAAACGGTTCAAATTAAAAGGCGGTAGCAATGAAAAAGAGCGGGTTCATTCTTTGCACAGTAGCAAAGAAACAGGGTGAACGACCGACATGGGTAGAGCAGAGTTGAATAGTTTGAGTAACCTTCACTGCACGATCGTTTTAAGGGAGGGGTGGGGAGCAGGGATGGGGCATTCTGACCATACAATTTGGAAAAGAAGGTGCAGGACGGGGCTGCGGGTCGCAGGGGGGAGTCTGACCACACAATGGGGGAATGTGGTGGGGGTTAGGTTTTATCGCGCTTGGAATCGAACACGGAGAAACGGGCAACTCGGCCACAATAAGAGTGGCGTTCTCCATTAAAAACACTATTTACCTCCCCAAGAAAACAAAAACCAGGGGTTTCAAGAAGGGGAGCAGGGATGGGGTATTTAGACCCTATAATGGGGAGATGCACGGGGGCGGGGAAGGGTGCCAGAAGGAACAGTTAGTCTAAGTTGGACACGTCAAAGGGAAAGTTGCTCAATCACTAGCTCTGGACGCAGTTAAAAAAAATTTGCGCATTATTGTTCAAAAGTCCAATACACCTTTGCCAAAATGTAAACAAGCGTTAGTAGTGTGGTGTCAAAGGGAAAGTTTATGAAATGTAATAAAAAATTTGATAATTTTGGGTTGTTGAAGTCCAACATGCTTCGCGACCCCACGATTGGCAGATGGTAGATGCCACATTCTTCAGTTCAGTCAGTTGAAGACGTCATGGCAATGATGATATGCAACTAATACAAGTTTCTCAGCTATGTTTTACCAGTTTTACAACTGCGGTAGAACCGGCCACACACGTTATAGTTTGTGCACACAGGTACAGGGTTACCGTCACTAATGTGCTTGCGTTAGCTTGCACCCAATAGGATTTTGCCCTTCAGCTTCTGCAGCAGTTGAGGAAAATTATTGGCCAAAGTTTCTAAAATTATAAAATAAAATAAATAATAAAAAATAATTACAAAATAATTAATTTTAATTATAAAATTTTAATTTTTGTCTGTAAAAAAGCTTAATGAAAGTTTGCCATTTCTAGTTAGAAGGTTGTTATAACAAAATTATTCTAATGAAAGGTTTTAGAATACCATGGAACTTTTCCAGTCTAGACAAGCATAGTTTACAAAAAGTAATTAAAACGGGACATTTTTTGATTTATAAACAATCGTTTGGTCAGTTTAATCCTTTACTGCCCATGCCAAACTGGATGCAGTTGTTTTAATGGGTTTCAAACCAGCTTTCCCTTGGATTCTAATAGGGACTCACCTACTGGACTGTGCTTGCCTTGCTGTGCTGTGAAGAAAGTTAAACCAGATATTGTTAAAGCTAACACTAGCCAAGCCAAAAAGACCAGAGCTGTGGCCACGTACTTTACAGTTGACATAAGGGGGTCATTAACTTCGCTGTTGATAGGGTCAAATAAACAATCGTAAATGGAACAAATGAACAATTCTAAATGAGGGTCAAATAAACAATCCTAAATGGGAGAAGTGGACCATCCGGAATGGGAAAAATTAATTATAAATGTGCTAGTGCTCGGAATTAGTGACATTTGCAACGGAAATATTCCCTCCATGTACGACTTTTTTTCAGGTGTCATTCTGATTGGGTGAAAGACTGCCGGTTTCTTGCAGCACCCAAATCAGTTGCAACGTAATGATTCGTCGGCTCGGGGAAGTAACCACCTGATCTACGTTATTTGTCATTGGTCTATTGGCATCAAGTGATGTCATTTTTAATTTTTTGAGCTCTTAGTGGTTCAGAATGACGTTGCATAGTTTTTCCATGGTTTGTGCGTACCTACACTGTTGCGTGTATGAGCTGTTAACGCGATTTTTCTAGGCAACCATTTTCGCCCTACAGTATTGGAGTAGTTTCGAGCCAAGACTGAGGAATTAAAAGGAGCCGTTTAATTTAAAAGGAGCCTAAAGCAACGTATCCTTTATCTGGTTATACCGTTTAACTGGTTTTAGATTTGATTCTCGGTCAGATAAGTTTACTTGGTGTTTGCTGTGTTGTATAGTTTGGTGTGATTCGAGCAGATACTAAATGGTTATTTACTGCTTGTTTAATAGATATACCTTCAGCCCGCTCAGCTTTATAGGCTTAATATTTCACAAATTTTTGCCTGGCTGTTACTGAACGGGGCAAGTGCTGGACCTGCAAGGTAATATATATGGTTAGCCATTTTGGCAGTTGAGGCCTTCATTATTTTCACAAAAGGAAATTTCGAGCGGGCGTCAACGATTATTAGAAATATTTCCATCCAACGGCCCACAAAAAACTGCGTGAAAATCTGGGTACTCCCAGTTATGTTTGGGCCCCGCCAGTTTTTCGTCTTTGTGCAAGCATCACAGGTCACCAACACTTGATCTAGCTAAAGCCTTAATTTTAACAATCCCACAATGTCCACTGTGCAAATAGGAATAGGAGCTTTCATTACAATGAATGAAATACGGTTTAATCTCTGGAACATTTACTTTCAGGCCACCCACGTTTGGCATATCATAAGACCTTTGAAACAGCTTTAGCCAATGTATTTAGCCAATGTATCCCCCAGGATAGGCAATGTTTCAATGCATTATGCTGCCAAAACTCAGCAGTGTTCAGTTTCATCACTGAATGTTTGTTTGCCGGGAAAGAGTAGGCAGGCAGCTTTAAGCATCAGCTGTAAGGTTCGCCTTCCCTGCAAGATAAATGTGTAGTTGTATGCATTTCACATGAGTGGCCAGCACTGAACACGTGCGACATTTGTGGTATTCCCTGGTTCTCCCCAAAAATTCACAGCAGTGCTTTCTAGTCAACTAGAGGATAACGTGTTGAGCATAAAGACACTCGTGAAACTTTTTTACCTCCAGTCAATACTTAGGGCCTCTGTCGAAAATGAGAGTATACTTGCTCTGCTGGAGTTGCTTCCTGGAAGCTAAAGCTATGGGGCTATGGCGTTTTAGCTTGGGGTTATAATGTACCAAAACATTAGAAACAGTTTGTGCCGATTTTACACAATCTTCCCTTATACCCACTTGACTTTGGGGCTTAACAGCCTTGCAATAGAGGCCAAAAACGTGTGTGCTAGATTTGATAAGTATTTGGAATATTGGTTTATAAAAGCCATAAAATTTATTGAATATTAGTGGGGTGAAGCACCGACCACATTATGGTAGTGCGTGCATGCCGTCCTATCTTTGTATTTGAGGTGCCCGGATTAGTTATGTTCGTAACCTTTACCCCTGACTAAAAATGTCTTATCATAAAATGTCATGTGGTTGGCACCTCCGACACTGGTCATTAAGCACTGGAAAATTTCGGGTCTGCTAGCCAAACCGGGGGGGGGGGGGGGGTAACCACTTGATTGACCAAGCGTTGTGTTTATCGTTACGGGTTCGCAAATCTTTGTCTATTTGAAAGAAAGTGTCCTCGAGATCGTCAAGGCTAAACGTGTCAACGGCCCACCAAATCGCTAAATGATTCGCCAACTGTTGGTACAGGGTAGTGATCGATTTCTAGCTGAGGGTTAATGGTAGTGATAAATCGCTATCTACACGCACCTGTCCATTTGGTTTATGGACGATTACGATCGGATTCACCCAGGCTCTGGTTGTGACTGGTTCCAAAATTCCCAGCGATTTTAATTTCATCATTAACTTTTTTTTAAGGCCAATGGTATTGGTCTTACCTTTCTATAAACAGGCTTTGCATTTGCTTTTCACCAGATCTTAAGCCCTGTAATCACTGAACTTGCCCTTGATTTCTTTAACTTCTTTATTATTATTATTTTTTTTTGGTTTTACAATTTCCTTAGTTGTACAAGTTTTAACCCCAAAACCCCAAAATTCGTCCACTTTGATCCTAAATTTCCTAATCCAACCTTGCCAAGCATTGCAGGTAGTTCAACATTACCTGATACTATCACGTCAACATTTTGGGTTTTGGGACATTAATTCGCCATTGAACTGAAGCATGGAGAAACCACACCGTTGTAATTTACAATCTGAGAAATGTTGCTCGTACAACTAACAGGAATGATTGTCCGGTCACGCCCACTATCTGGTTGTAGCGTTAATTTATTTCTATTTGTAACACAACGAATCCCCCACTTAGCTGCTTTGGTATATTTTGTTGCGCTAGAAAAATACAGGCTTAGTGTGATAGACAAAATCGCTACTTTTGCACTCACGACTCAATTTTACTTTCAGATTCAAAAAAGGAAAATTAGTTTTCGCACTGTAAATTGTTGACGTTTTTGTAGCTGTTTTTAACTTTAGCCTTCCTGTGGATTTTCCTCTTGAGTACAGGTTTCTTGAGAGCCGACACCCTACCAACCTCGTTACTAGGTTTTGGTTTACACACAGCTTTTAGATGACCTTTCTCGTGACAACGCCCACAAGAACATTCTTTATACATGCATCTCGAACGGATGTGTCCTTTTTTTTTACGAAATTACAGGGATGGTAAACGTAAACGAAAGTATTCACATTCCCCGAGTGAGATGCATCAAAATTGCAATAAAAACAAGGCTTATACCGCTGCACTTAAGTTAAGGAACAAGTTTTCAAAGATTATGACTGCCATTGTATGGCTAAATGCTGTGAAAACGTAACATCTGTTAGACTGGAATTTTTTTCAACAAATACTGGGAAACTGGTTCATACAACGCCCAAACTACATTTATTGTGGCTCATATCTGTGAATTGGCAGCGAAGCGAAAATACAACAAGGCGTCAAGATCCTTTAGCAGGGTATACACAATAAATTTGACGCAGGTTTACCGTGATATGTTTATGCAATGTTTATCCGTACATTGCAGGTATTCACAAAGTCAACACGTCATTATGCAAAAATGAGGTCACCCACCATATCGGATCAGCGTGGTGTTGCTGGTGGGCACAAGATATCCAAGAGCGTAAAAAAGCTATAGTCAATCATATCAAGGCATTTCCCAAACCCAACCCAACCACAAATAGTTCAAATAAACAGAAGTGAGTGTCAAAGCGAGGCAAACGTACTGAGTAGAAAAGTAGTTAGGCGCAAAATTCCAGAACTTGATGAATTTATCAGTAAAGAAACTGTGGTGGATGTCAAGACGAGAAGTTGAACCCTGCAAAAGTTTATACACTATGGCATATTCAATTACGAGGGGGCGGGGAGTTAACTGGAATCGAGATTGAGAAAATCTTTCAGGATCTAAAGTCAAAATAGCATCACCACAGAACATTAAGACGGGAAGCCGAAGGCTCAACAAGAGTTAAATAAATACAGATGCAAACCTATTTACGTTGTCTTTTGTGCCAGACTGCCTGATCGGGAGAAGCAACCCCAATTCTCCCACTGCCCGAGGGGGGGGGGGGGATTGGCCGTGTCAGTATGGCTCAGTGGTAGGACCTCCACCTTTGGTTTCTCAGGCAATCTGACATACAAACCTATTTACGTTGTATCTATTTATTTAACCACAGAACATCCGGCCTTAACTCCCCCGATTTATGACAATTTGATTTTAATTTAATAGAACAATGTTCTTTTAATTATGGGATTTATTTGGACCATCACATAAACCCGTACACAGGGCCGGATTACCCATTTGGCACAATTGGCCCAGAAACAGGGCCCCCTGGATCTTGGGAAACCTTTTTTTTTCCCAAGTCGAATTCTTTTTTTCAATTTTTCATTAAAGTTTGTCTACACAAAAAATAGACCTATCCACCGAAAAAATATTAAACTGTGATAAAACGTGTTTGTGAATGAAGTATACTAAGCTCAGAAAACGACCCACGTTGTTGCTGTTTAAATGCTACTTTCTTGAGTTTTTGCTTAAAAGTAAGTAGCGTTCAAGTAATTGTGTTTTAGGGTGGTTAGTCTGTTGTTTAACACGACTTTGCCAACTGTACCGTTCTGCTTGCCATACTCCATCATAGTAGGGCGGCTAGACGATTGAATTGTTCACTTTCTGTGAAATTTGGTATGGATGCTCCTGAAGGGTAGCTCGGAAAAATAGCTATGATAGCAACTTCAACCCCCCCCCCCCCCCCACCGTTTTTTGGGCTGTAACCCCTTAATCGTCATCAACTCAAAAGCATAATGTGAAGCACGTTCAGCACACAATTCTGGACAAGAAATATGGTATGCGTCATTCAGGTAAAAGCAACCTTTGAACCAGAAAATCCAGTTCCACCCACCTGATTGGTAGTTCTGATTCTTGAAGGGCCAGACAAGTTAAAAGCTTTAGTCAAGGCTGAGTTCATGTTTGCAGGAACTGGACCATTCTTAAATGCATCCCACGTAATCAGAACACAAGATGTGCCCATCAACATAATGCTAGCTGTTTGTACATACTACTGAAGAAGAATGCTTACAGTAACTACATAGAACTTATTGGCTCTGGTGAAAACGTGGAAGAGTTTAACAGCTGATGCACCCAAAGATGCAGGGACTCTTCAGTTTCATTTCTGGTATAACACTTATCAGTTGGAACTCGTCCGTCAAATGTAAGTTAGGGCACTACGGGAAGGGAAAAGCAATATTTACATAGAGCGTTTGACAAAACTAACCCCACGTTTCTTTGTGTATAACCATACCAAATACGCAATATGGGCTCCAGTGCGTATACGAGACTTGGTCAGTCTTGAGAAAACACCAAGATACAGCGCAGCAGCATTCGAAATTGGTTATTTCGTAGTACCATGAGTTTATGAAAATGATGAGTTTTCAACTCTATCAGATTCAGTTTGCTCTAGCCTGTGATCAAAAACCCCATACTGTACGGATGCGACACCTGTTGCCAGATCCCTGAAATAAATTTAATTCGTCTCGAAAACCGAAACCGAAATCGAAACTTTGATCGCGCGAGCAACTCTTAATCCGGAAACACAGTTAAGTGCGGAGCTGTTTCCTTCCTTGACTGAAGCTCGCCCTTGTATCCGACACTTGAATTAGATGTTTCTACCCAAGGCCCGCTGAGATAGTAGCTACGCAGCGCTACTGATTAATTGCTAAGCCAAACTACAAAAAAAAAAATTGTTTCTGTTTATAATTACGACTTTTTTTCTTCTGTGCGAACATGTATCTTCCTTGAGCATATTCTGTAGCCAAATTCAAGCTGTGATTGGCGAGAAGTAATTATGTCTTTGAAAATCGGAACAATGTGAACGATTTAAGACCTTCTCGATGGGGGGGGGGGGCTCATAAAGTTGTCAGGTGCCGTCAAGAGGGGGGGGGGTCAACAGCACACTGATCGACTGGAAGAAAAAGTAATTTTTGGACCTCAAAAATGGCACTTTCAGAATCAAAATTTCTAAAAACACCTCAGCTTCTGGGACCCCCATGATGTGAATGTTGCAAGGTTTTGACGCTATTATTACCGTTTCTGCAAGTCTAGTTTTTACAAAAGATTTTCTAGAAAAGCCTTAGATGTGGGCATTCAAACGTGTTCAGTGTTAAGTGTGTTCAACATACTTATTGTATGAATTTCGACAGGAGATGGGTGTAAGGAACATTTTATAGAACATTTTTAAACCAACATGTCTTTTCGTTAAAAACGAGACACGTTTCCTTACAACAACGGTAACTGTCGGTTTGGAGAGCTTCTTACTTATTTTGGCTACAACACTAATCTTGGCTGCAGGAATCATCTGCAGACGGTCTCAATGGATATACGAAAAGCGCACATTTTTCGCGGGAGGGGGGGGGACGCGTAGCGTTTTTTTTTTTTTAACGTTCCGAAATCTATTCGTTTAGGGACTTCCCTGGTTAGGGGCGGGATAATTGCTTAATATTTGCATAAATAAAAAATCTGGACAATCCTCTAAACGGAATATCATATAATGGAAAATCACCTAAACGGAATATCGTATTTTTCATTACACGAAGTTCGTGTTAGACGATTTTCCGTTATACTGTATATGTTCTTCCAGTTAGACGATTACCGCTTAAGGCCCATGTGATTCCGGCAGATGATAAGGGCGCCGGCCTATGGGCCCATAAAGGGATTGGAAAGGGTAGGGGCAAATGAAATCTTGTATAAGATTTTATAAAAAAATTTATAAAAAATTGAAATTAAAAAGTACACATATTTGTATACTCGCCGTGTGAAAAATTTTAAAG
>JAHWFP010218348.1:0-17492 GCA_023313725.1 Lithobius niger
ATTTGTTCATTGCAATGCTCATGTGTTTATTCTTGTAATGACCGATTCAACTGAATGCTACAAAAGAGCAGGGTTGGGGGGGGGGGGGGGAGATTCCTGTAAATTATGGAAAAACTAATTCGGTGGGCCAAGGTGGGCCAAAATGTTAATATCGTGGACCAAAATAAAAAGTTATGAGCCCGGTCGTAAGAATTGAACAAGTCTGGGCCTGGCCATCTCCTCTCCCGCAATCCCACTAGCCTAGCCACAGGCACTTCACTATTTGACAGACATGCCCAGTGGCGTAACTAACGTACAGGTATGCAAGGTACGCAGTGCATACGGGCCCAGACCTCCAGGGCCTCCGCCTGGGTCTGCGAGCATCCATAATTTTAAAAATCCCCGTATAAAAAAGTTCATGCTTAATAAAGAGTTGTACTGTGAAAGGAGGAATAAATCACACAAAAAAAATCAAATAAGTGCATGGAAACATGTTTTATCTGCTAACCACAATAATGTAAGTTTTATGTTCAAGATACTGTATCACACATCCACGGGCTCCAGTGTAGCAGCTGATTTTGATGACATTTGAATTTGGTTGATAAATTTTGCCTAAATTTTCATGCCCCAGGTTTGATGAAAATCGGTTCAGCCATTTTCATGTAGCCGAAGTCTTACTAGTTAAAAAAAAAATAAGGAACTGGGATTGGGAGGGGAGGCCCACACAGAATTTTTTCTTTAGGGGCTCAGCCCAAATTCGTTACGCCACTGGACATGACACAAATCTTGCAGTATTCATAATGGGTGACACCGGCAATATGTCAGTCTGACCGGACAACACTTTTCCTGTATTTCTTTTTTTTGTTTGTTTTGTTTTGTTTTGTTTTTTTTCAGATTGAGACAATATAAAATAAATGCCATTGGTAAATAACGGGAAGTTAGAAAGCCTAACTTAGGTGGTTTAGGTTAGTTACACCAAGTTACATTTGTTTTGTTTTATTGAGCAGAGCCTCTGATATCTTGTATCTTTTATTATCCGATATCGTGAAAATCTTTTGCAATTTAACCGTACACTAGAGGGAGGCAACTAACTGTGCTTCGTCAGCCCTTGCTGGAGATGGATCGGGCCAAACATTGCTACGAAATGGCATATTCCACTGACTCACAACAGGGGTGAGCTGTGCCAACAAGGCCTAGTTCAATCGCGTAACTGTTCTCGTGCCGTTTTATAAAAATAAATAAATAAATAAACAAATATGGTACGGTTATGCTGCGAAGGTAACTTCATTCTCTCCTTCCATGGACAGAACGTACAGAATGTTTACAGAATAAGCACTTGACTCCACTGAACCGATTTTCATGAAATTAGTATATGTATACGGTAAAGTACAATTTATTTAAGGCCCAGAAAAAAATAATATTGTTTCTCATAATCGCCTGCGTCAATAATTTTGGGCCCCGTCACTCCTTTGTATTGTCCAATATTCTCCACTATTTAAGAAGGGATATTCCTCTGACCCGACAAATTATCGACCCATTGCTTTGACTTGTGTTCCGTGTAAAATCATGGAACGCATAATCCGCACACACGTTTTCTTACATTATGGACCATGACTTCCTTCGGGACGATAAATTTGGTTTTTTTTCCTGGAGATTCTTTCCATGTTGGATGACTTGACCAGTTCACTTGACGAGGGCATTCCACTGACGTCACCCTTATCGACTTCGCAAAGTCATTTACTTGATTCTGTGGTCCACAGTAAATTATTAGCTAAACTGGAATACGTTGGTTTTCGGGTCAAGTTGCTTGCTGACTGATTTATTTGTCTGAACGTTCCCAGTTTTTTCTTGTGGATGATAAGCACTCTGGTGTCAGGCAAGTGTTGAGTGGAGTGCCGCAGGGTAGTGTTCTGGGGCCACTACTCTTTGTCATTTTTTATTAATGATTTAACAGTCAAGTCACCAAGCATTGTTTTAAACAAATTTGCTGAAGATGTGAAGCTGCATGCGCAAGTAGTCCATGCCGCCACCCACAATGTCTTCTCAACTGCCACTACAGAACTAACAGACTGGTCTTCATTGTGGCAGCTGCCTTCAGCACCCAACAAATGTAGTATTTTTCCTGTTGGAAAATCCAATTTTAACTTTCTTTATTCTCTGCTGCCTGGATCGAATTTACCACGCACTGAGCTCACTTCCAATTTGAAGGCTGAATTCCATTGCAATCATATTGTTAAAGCAGCCAACCAGCGAGTCGCTTGGATTAAAAAGTTATTAACGTCTGGTGATCTAATCACCTTGGTACGTGCATTTAAAGTTTACGTTCGGCTCATTCTTGAGTATGCGAGCCCTGTCTGGTCCCCCATACCTGGTACCTGGTCTGGTACCCCATAACCACATTGAAGAGGTCCAAAGGTGCTTTACAAAATCATTGCGTGGATTTAAATTTAAACCCTACGCAGATCGACTTAAACTTTTGAACTTGGACACACTTGAGCTACATCATCTCAAGGCCGACCTTAATCTGACTTACTCTTTGTTGCATGGCCATGTCAGTTTTGATTATTTAAAATTCTTCGAACTGCATAGTGATTATCGCACACGAGGGCATCCACTTAAACTGGTTGTGGGTTCTTCACACAGAAAATGACTTAATGAGGGGGGGGGGAGATTGAGGCTTAATGGTGCATCGACAGCTTGGTCATTAGCGCCAACCCCAGTCACAGTGCAGTGGTACGGGTTGCCACTGCACCACACATTACAGAGACATTATTCAAACCCCCAATCTAAATCTCGTCATACATCTGTACCTCCTGCAAAAATTGAAAAACACCGGACAGGAGGTCGAAACGTGGGACTGTCTTCTTTGCATCAAGGGTAAATAAATGGGTTTGTCATTGTTAGGGACCGAGCTACGCCGTTTTTACTAGGGGCTGGTATCACAGTCACTGTTCGATTTTTTCCACTTTCAACTGCTACTCCGACGCTTGCAATCCAGGTAGACTTAATGAATATTGTTTTGCTAACCGTGTTGTGAAGGTGTGGAACAGTCTTCCTGGGGGGGGGGGAGGGTGGTGATGTTGTTAACTCCTGAACTCCTTTAAAGCAAAACTACACACATCGAATCTTTTCAAATTTCTGACGGTTACTTAATTCTTAGCCCGTTTTGATCATTGCTACTTTACTGTTATTCTATTTGATCTTGCATGACAGCGGACAGTCCTGTGTTGACATTATTCTGTATTTTTTTTTAAATATTTTATTGTAGTTTTATCTTTGTATATCTTTCAGCTTGGTCAGTTCTCCCGCCCCTTTATACCCCATTTCTTTAAATATTTTTCTGCCATTTCTGCCATTTTTCTGTTGGCATCCTCCGCGTCCCACTTTTAGACAGACTTTTAGTGATCGTATCCAATCTTTGCCAGACCTGTTGCTTCGCAACAAATATTTATTTATTTATTTATGTATTTATATAAATACACACGTAAATAAAAACTAGCGGAGTCGCTCGCTCATTCCGCGTCGTCTCGCTACGCTCGAGGAGCTTTCATGCTGCAATTCTTGTCCTGCTGACAGACATTCCACGTTTAAAACGATCAATCAAATGGTCAGATTTCAGTACGCGTTCTTCGTAAGGCTTCACTGCATAAACAAATGATAACTGTAAATCATTTCAAGAGTCTGGTCAACCGAGAGCTACGTGCGCGTCGATCCATGAGTCCAGTAATTTCTTTGATTCCAAGAGCATCACAAAATTATGTGCTGATTATTTCTACGCAAACTAATTGTAATTATTTCTTACAGTTCGTCCATCACATTCCTAAGCGCTCCTGCATTTCATCTATATCATTCAAAACATACGATTGTTTGTTTGCTCATTTATATGTCTTCTCATCCAGAAGTAATCCCCTATGAAGGTGAGAGATGAAAGATTAAGAGAGAACAAAGCAAGACACACATTGAAAATGTTTACTTTACGTGGAAATCGCTCGCTCTGCTCCCTCAATCCACACACCACCATGCTTCAGGAAGACGAATGTTTGGCACCCTTTTAAAATCAGGTTTTCATGCATCAAGTCAGTTGATACAAAACCAATTTTAATATCTATACGTATTACGTTGCAAAATACGCCGTCCGTTTAACTTATTTTTTGTGTGCATCCTTTTCCAGATCATCGCAGTGCGTAACTAATAGCTTCAAGACGATCCATGCTTCATGTAATTTCTATGTACTGATTATTTCGATGTACTGATTATTTTGACGCAAACTAATTGCAAATGTTGCTCACAGTTCGTTCGTCAAATTCCTCAGCACATCTACATATTTTCACCTACATCATTCCAAACATACGATTTGTTTGTTTGCACGTTTGTACGTCTTCTCCTCCAGAAGTAATCCCCTACGAAGGTGAGAGATGAATGATTGATAGAGCATAGCGAAACACACATTGAAAAGGTTTAGTTTACGTGGAAATCGCTCACTTTTGCTCGTTCAATCCACGCACCTCCGTGCTTCAAAGACACGAATGTTTGACACCCTTTTAAACCCAGATGAACGGGTCTGTTTTTTCCATGCATCAAGTCAGTTGATACGCAACCAATTTTAAGATGTGTATGTGGTATGTTGCAAAATACTTCGTCCTTTTAAGTTATTTTTTGCGTGCATCCTTCTCCAGATTATTTCGCTTCGCTCGAGGAGGTTTGCGTGAATAAACTATGACGTCATGAACAACGATCATAAGAGTTTAAAAAAAAAACTTTGACGTTACTTTTTCACGTCCTTTCACATATCTGAGGATCATACTATCAAGTTACAGTAATGAAAATAGGCCTATCCGAAGCGCAATTTAATTATCTTTTCGTTTAGTCCTACTCCCATGTTTATTGGTGCTTTGGTTCCAGAGGAGTAGAGATACAAACAAACACGCACGCACGCATCTACATCATTAAGGACGTGACTAGCGAAATCGCTCGCTTCGCTCGCTCATTCCGCGTCGTCTCGCTGCGCTCGAGGAGATTTTTTGCTGCAACATTTATGATACAGACAGACCTTCCAGATAAAAAACGTTCAAGCGAATTATAAGATTGTAGTACGCGATATCGATTATCTCGCGAGAAGGTCAATATTATTTTTTTACATCCAGGAGGGCAAGCAAAAAGATCGAGCAATTTATCAGAAAAGCACTGTTTCTGATAACAAACGCTGATTTTCGTTCGCTTCGCTCACTCAATCAGCGCAGACATTTCGTCAGAGATGTGACTGAATCAATGTAACCACCGAGAACCACACATGACTTGTAACAGTAATTTGTGTTAGTATACACTTTATATGGGTTTTCTTGTTTCACTTATTTTAAGAATATTGTTCTTTACGTCCTGTTTAGTAAAGATTATTCCATCACTTGACTTTCTGATGATCCCTCACTTGGAGAAACATCTGCAGAACGTCAGATGTAATCTCCTACGAAGGTGAGAGACGAAAGATTGATAGAGCAAAGCGAAACCCACGTTGAAAAGGTTTAGTTTACGTGGAAATCGCTCGCTTTGCTCGTTCAATCCACGCACCTCCGTGCTTCATAAACACGAATGTTTGGCACCGTTTTAAAACCAAATCTATTGTTTTGATTTTTTCTTGCATCAAGTCAATTAATACAAACCCGATTTTAAGATGTATATGTGGTTTGTTGCAAAATACGTCGTCCGTGCATCCTTTCCCAGATCATCTCTCGTCGCTCGAGGAGGTTTTTATGAACAAACTAAGACGTCATGAACAAACATCATGAGGGTTTAATAACACGAACTTCGACATTAGTTTTTTTAGGTTTTTTCGCTTATTTGAGGGTCATAATATCAAGTTACAGCGATGAAAATAGGCCTATTAAAAGCGAAATTTAATTATTTTTCGTTTGGTCCTACTCCCATCTTTGTAGGTGCTTTGGTTCCAGAGGAGTAGAGGTACAAACACGCACGCACGCACATCGTATGATTTTAATGATGTAGATGATGTGCGTGTGTGTTAGTTTGTGTGTTTATACCGCTACTCCTCTGGAATCAAAGCACCTACAAAGATGGGAGTAAGACCAAACGAAAGATAATTAAATTGCGCTCAGTGTAGGCCTATTTACATCGCTGTGACATGATATTATGACCTCAAATACGCCAAAAACCCTGAAAAAGTAATGTCAAAGTTTTTATTTTTAATCCCTCTTGATGTTTGTTCGTGACGTCATAGTTTGTTCATGAAAACCTTCTCGAGCGAAAAGAAATGCTCTGGAGAAGGATGCACGGAAAAAAATGACCTAAAAGAACGACACACCAGTCATATACATCTTAAAATTGGTTTTATATTAACTGACTTGATGCACGGAAAAAGCAAAGCAATAGATTTAGTTTTAAAACAGTGTCAAACATTCGTGTTTCTAAAGCACGGAGGTGCGTGAATTGAACGAGCATAGCGAGAGATTTCCACGTAAACTTAACCTTTTCAATGTATATGTCGCTTTGCTCTGTCTCAATCTTTCATCTCTCACCTTCGTAGGGGATTCCTTCTGGAGGAGAAGACATACAAGTGTGCAAAAGAACAAATCGTATGTTTTGAATGATATAGATGACATGCAGGAGCGCTTAGGAATGTGATGGACGAACTGTGAGCAATAATTACAATTAATTTGCGTAGAAATAATCAGCACATGATTTTGTGATGCTCTTGAAATCAAAGAAATTACTGGACGCATGGATCGACGCGCACGTATACTCTCGGATGGCCAGACCGTTGGAATGATTTATGGTTATCATTTGTTTATGCAGTGAAGCCTCACAAAAAACGCGTACTGCACTTGTCGCAAATCTTGTTACTTGCATGTTTATTTACTTTCATGTTTGCTGGGGCCAATGGCCAATCTTAGTCTTGGGTGTCCATTCTTGCCTAGGTGGACATTATCTATGTCTTGTGATAATATTTCCGGTTCCTGCCTCTAGAACCCCCTAAAACAGTCCATTACCCATAATACCCTGGCTATTTCGCGGTTGTCAGGGGCAACCAAATCGTATTTAAGCAAGGGGGCCGGCATGGAAAAATCAGAAAGCCTTCGGGCCAGCCACCCGCCTGGTCCTCCTCAACCCCTGCTAGGTTCCCTAGTTAGGGGGATTTTTGGCTTTTAGGCCTTTAGTAGGCCCAATTTTGGTTAGGCTCTTTTCCCCCAACCTAAACAACCGTCTTTACCCTAACTTAACCCCAAAGTTCCCCAGCTTCCCTTAGTCTTTGGTTCAGTCTAATTAGGTAGCTCTCCCACAGTTTGTTATTTTTGGTCATGGTGCCGAAACCCGGGATGCTTTTTCGGGAGGGAGGCTTTTCGGGAACTGATCTTGTGTCCTTTGGGTTTACTGCGAATTTAGTTAGGCCCAAGTTAGGGTTCTCTTGTTTGGGTTTTTGTTAGGCCCTTTTTAGGTTTTTGGGAGCTTAAGGTGAAACGTGGGTAAGCCGAGCAATGGCTAAGCCTGGGCCTTAAGTTCCATTGTGTAGTTAGGCCTATGCTACTAGTTAAGCCTAACGTGTTCAGATCTTCCTGAAATTTGGTAGGCATATGCAGAAGGGTCTTGGGGATCCGTTTTTAGGGTTTTTGGCGTTAAGCCTATTTTTAGGCCTATTTTGAATTTTTGGTTTTTTAAACTTGGGAGGTAAAACAGAAAAGTTTTTACTTAGCACAATTTTTTAATCAAGGCTTAGTTTGGCTGTAAAGCCTACTTTTGAATTCTGGGTGTGTTTAGTGAAGGGGGAACACTAACTTTAGCGTTTGGTTGCCTTATGGCAATTTCAATTGCCTTTCTTGCAATTTGGTAAGCTCATGAGGAGCAATATTTTCTGCGACGGTTTTTTTCCCCAAAGGGTTTTTTTCCCCATAAATCAACCTAATTTTCGGCTTTCAGAACTAACCTAATTTATGAGAGGTGTGTCGAGTTTTGGTGAGTCATTCTAGCAGTTTTGGTTTTCTTAAACCATGTTTTTTTTTTATCCTTGGAGGTTCATCCTAATTTGTAGTTTCAAGTCCGTACTTGAAGGCGTGTCATTATGTCAGCTGTAATCGTTTTTTGTTGAGTCGTTTGAGAGTAGTCTTGGGACAGAGGGACAGAGAGTAGTCTTGGGACAGAGAGTAGTCTTGGCACAGAGAGTAGTCTTGGGACAGAGAGTAGTCTTGGGACAGAGAGTAGTCTTGGGACAGAGAGTAGTCTTGGGACAGAGTTAGTTTTCGAGTAGGAGTCAGTCTTCGGACCATGTAGTTTGTGTGCAGAGGAGCTTCGTGCAGAGTTGTCATTCGTAGTCATTTGGACAAGGTGTTGACGGTAAATCCGTCTTTGAAGGGTATCATTTTCTCATGTTCATTTGGGAATACTTTTTTTTTTCAACAGCTTTCATATTAGTGACATGTGCGTTGATGTATGTGTTTTTCTTTCAGCTTACAGCTTTACAGACAATTGTTTCAATAAAAATTCAACATGGTTAGAGTGTTACAAGATGTATGTGTTCAAGTTTAGACACAAGATTTGCGATGTGTAATTTTTTCAGAGCTTCGTGTGGGTGGTGGAGTATGTCGCAAATCTTGTTACTTGCATGTTTGTTTACTTTTATGTTTGCTGGGGCCAATGGCCAATCTTAGTCTTGAGTGTCCATTCTTGCCTAGGTGGACATTGTCTATGTCTTGTGATAATATTTCCGGTTCCTGCCTCTAGAACCCCCTAAAACAGTCCATTACCCATAATACCCTGGCTATTTCGCGGTTGTCAGGGGCAACCAAATCGTATTTAAGCAAGGGGGCCGGCATGGAAAAATCAGAAAGCCTTCGGGCCAGCCACCCGGCTGGTCCTCCTCAACCCCTGCTAGGTTCCCTAGTTAGGGGGATTTTTGGCTCTTAGGCCTTTAGTAGGCCCAATTTTGGTTAGGCTCTTTTCCCCCAACCTAAACAACCGTCTTTACCCTAACTTAACCCCAAAGTTCCCCAGCTTCCCTTAGTCTTTGGTTCAGTCTAATTAGGTAGCTCTCCCACAGTTTGTTATTTTTGGTCAGCACTCTGACCATTTGCCTGATCGTTTTAGACGTGGAATGTCTGTCAGCAGGACAAGAATTGCAGCATGAAAGCTCCTCGAGCGTAGCGAGACGATGCGGAATGAGCGAGCGAAGCGAGCGACTCCGCTAGTATGATTTTAACGATGCAGATAATTCCGCGCCCGTCAAATCTCCAAAAATTATTCTTTTTACTACTTTACTTTGATCATTAAACGTGTCGATCTGTAGCTAACCACAGCTCGTTGTCCAACACTACGCTGGCTGTATACAAACGAAGGCTACTGTTCAAGCAAAGAATGCCCACAATATTTGTTAATTTTGCTAACACTGCGAAATTCCAAGTGTTATCAGTCTTCATTTCATTGCACATTATTATAGGCTACAGGCTTTCAACATCAGGCTAATAGGCTATCTGGCTAACTAGCTTTTAACAACATAAGGAAGGTACCCTATCTTACAGCAAAATAAACACAAATATGCAAAAATGAAATATTTTTGTGATTGAATGTTCGTTGCGGTGCGGCAATACTTTATTTTTTTTAGCATACACTATTTTGTTTGATGGTGGATCCACAGTTCACACATTAAAACCTGACACCCGGTCATGTATCGATTTTTCATGTTTTCCTTCATGTTTCATGCCTGCGAAAACCAGGTTTCAAAATATACGTTTTTCACATTATTTTATTGCATTTTTAGGGAAGCTATATACAAAAAAAAAACTTCCCCTCCATAAAAAAATATTGCCGCAACACATCAGACTTGGAAGGGTTAAAACAATTAAAATAAAAGCCTCCCGCCTGCATCGACCTTTGGTTTGCACACTTATAAGAACCAAGGTATTTATTTTTACAGGCCTTAATTTACATAAATAAGCAAACGACCATAGCAGCAGTCGAGTGCTGGGGCAAAGGCTAGTGTGTGATTGCTACAATACCGAACTTTTTCACGAACATGTGTTATGTGATTCTTTTTCCATTGAAAATCAACGCGATTTTAATTCTTTTTTTACCGACATCCAGGGTATCACATTCTTTCATATGAACATTCGGAGCCTTAGGGCTCATTTTGATGAGCTCATTATTTATTTACAAACCATAAAATTTAATTTTTTTGGCATAATTCTGACAGAAATCTGGATGAATGCTGAGGAGGCTTGCCTTTATCAAATTGATGGTTACAGTCCGTATTTTTATTGTCAGCCTGAACATTGAGCTGGTGGCGTGGCAGTCTATTTACCTGTTGGTATTACGCACAGTTTATGACTATCTCCTCCAAAAACGCTGATTTCCTAAAATTCAAACTTGCTACGCAAAACTTTACTTGCGATGTGGTAGCCATTTACCGGTACCATGACGGAATTATTGGAGATTTTATTGCTGAACTGTCTACAATACTCGAAGCTACAAATTGTCGAGAAGCAATTGTCATAGGCGACATGAATATTAACCTTAAAGATAGACAAAATGTGACTAATATCTATATAGACAACTTCTTTGCCAATGGATTTGTTTCATTTATGAATAAATACACTAGAGTTACTGCTTACAGCAAATCCTGCTTAGACCACATTTTTGTTAGATCTGATGATACTGATAAATACAATTCGGCACTGCTCAAGCTTTGTATTGCTGATCACTACGGTGTTGCCCTTAAAATAGAACTGCCCGATTCTAGGAAATCCAGTGATCCGGCTGGAAATCGGAAAGCTTTTCCTACTATTGACTATGATAAATTCGTTGAAAGCCTTAGTAATGTTGATTGGACCTTTGTTTTAAGTGAAACTGATGTAAATATTGCTATGTCATTATTTGTTGACATTCTTCAAATTAATTTAAATAATGCTACTTACTTAAAAACCATTTCTGCTAAACAATGCAAGATCAATCCATGGATGACCACTGCTATTTTACAATCAGTTCGGATTAAAAATAAAGTCTACAAAACTACGGAAAAAATCCGGAAAACCAGAGCCATCGCGATGAATTTGTTAAGTACAGAAACATTCTTAAAAAACTTATTAGTGAAGCTAAGGAGAAGTATTTTTTGTGGCGGATGGCCAACGCCAAAAACGACTGTCGAAAACAGTGGCAGATCATTAATGAAATACCCCGATCGAAAAAAAGTGTCAGTCCTTCCCTAATGAACTTATTGTAAAAGGAACACCAGTTTATTTAGATCTTGCACCTAAAAACTACACCAATCAATTTAATGATTTTTTCGCAAACATTTGGAAGAATTTGGCAAATCAACTTAAACCCGAAACGTTGAACAAATTTATGCCAGCTGCATTTGACAAATCTTTTTTCATTGCTCCAATCACAGAAAACGAAATGTGTAATATTATTAATGCTCTTGAGATCGGAAAATGTCCAGGTTTTGATGGTATTACTGCAAAAGTAGTTAAAGCCTCGAAGCGAATCATTGCTCCTATTCTTGTTCATCTTTTTAATCTCTCTTTTGAAACTGGCACGTTTCCTCGTGTCCTCAAGCATGCTGTGATCATCCCTGTTTTGAAGAAGGGTTGTTGTAAAGACCCTAATAACTACAGACCCATTGCTTTGCTCTCCGTTTTTTCTAAGCTACTAGAAAAAACTATGAAAAACAGGCTTGAGGGGTTCTTAGAAAAGCATAACTTACTGCACTGCAACCAATATGGTTTTCGAAAAAATAGAAGCACTGAAGATGCTATTGCTTGAACCTTCTCGATCAAATTTATACAGCACTAGACACTAACAACGTTGTCTTCGGGATTTTTCTCGATTTAATGAAAGCTTTTGACACGGTCAATCACGAACGTTTAGTAAAAAAGCTCGACCTTTATGGAATCAGGGGGCTTTCAAATAAGTGGCTCAGGGACTATCTATCAAATAGAACCCAAGTTACTAAAATAGATGGCCACTTCAGTGATAGTGCTTACGTCACTACGGGTGTACCTCAAGGCTCCGTCTTGGGGCCTTTAGTTTTTTCTAATTTACATTAATGACATTTATTACTTGAACACTTCCTCGAACATTACTTCATTTGCTGACGATACGGCTCTACTTAACGTTTGTAACAACAGAGTAAACAATGCTAAAGCTAGTATTGAATACGATTTAATATTAATCAGCGATTGGTTTACTGAAAATGTTTTAACACTGAACGTCACTAAAAGTTATTTTTTACAGTTCTCACTTACAAAAACTAACGAACCTAACAATACCAATCTGACATTACATAAATGCAATCGAGACCTGTCGAGATGTGACTGCCCACAGATCAGTAAAACAAACGAAGTTAAATACCTTGGGGTTACTTTACACAGCAATCTAAATTGGAAGAGCCAGATTAGTGCTATTACTACTAGGCTGCGTGCACTCTTATGTAAGATGTATTATATTAGAAAACTTGTCTCAGTCAAAATGCTCAAAATGGTTTATTACGCTTTTGGGCCAGTCTATCTTGCAGTATTCACTCATCTGTTGGGGTGGAACTTAAATGAATGCTGTAGATCCAGTCATCAAGCTTCAAAACAAAATAGTTAGAGCGAGGACATTTAAAAAGCAAAGGGATCACTCTTCTTCAATTTATCAACAGCTCAATATTCTGCCCATTCGCCATCTTTATGTGTTCAGAACTTTGTTAGATTTTAGAAAAAACGGAGCTCACCTTTCCACTCGCCCTATCACGAATTATCACACTAGGAATGAATCACTGTTTAACGTTATGCAACCAAAAGTCTCTAAAGAACGACTACACAAATGTAAGTTATACCTTGGCAGCAAATTTCACAATAACCTGCCTGTTAACATTAAAAAAAAAAAAATCAGCACACGTTTAAGAAACATCTGTTTGGGTGGTTGATTAACCTGGACAAAAATTGTCTAGAAAGCATGTTAAGCATTGTGAGCTGAACGTGCTTTCACCTTTCTTCCAAGTATTGATGTTTTGCAGCTTTTCTGTCTTTTATTTTATTATTATTATTATTATTATTTTATGGGTCTGCAATTGTTGACTATATATTGACTATAAATTGTTTGTTTTTGCTTTACTCGTGTTTTCTTAGAGATTGATTTATATTTTTCACTCCTCTTTGTATTCTGCTTTTGTCTCCCTTTTCATTAATTTGTTGCATATATAAATATATGTTTATCGATGCATTTTTTAAAAATATTTTATTTCTATGTGTTTTGTTGTTGTTCTTCTGGCGCCTAACCTTTGATTTTGTGTGCAAAAGTGCTTGGTCAATTGTTTTTCTTTGTTTGCTGCTCTCAAACCACACGCGAGCATTAGCTCTTGTGGAATGAGTGTCTGCTTTTGTAGTTATTTTTTGTTACCTGTGGTGGATGAATAAACTTACTTACCTACTTACTTACTTACTTACAACGCTTCGAAAATTTTCAATTTTCAATAATTTTCGCCCTGATTTGCATATACCTTGCCTCGCGACTTGGTTTCCCAACGGAGCAGGTGGGTCGTTGCTTTTCGGCTGCCATTTCTGCCTCTTTTGAGGAGTGAAATTGGTGGTTTATATCCGTTTTAAATTACTGTTTTATGCTTTTAACGTAGGATGACTTAGTGGCTTTTGGCATGCTTTAATTTTATTGCTAACCTGATGACGAAAATTGAAAATTTTCAAAACGTTATTTGTATTTTTATGTAGCACTGCTTGGTTTGCCTTCACATAATCTGTTACCGTGCTTTTTTACTCCATTGTCGGGCCGGGACACAAGCCCGGGTCTTCGTCTAAATCATGGCAGTACGTTAAGTCTTTTCTGCAGCACCTGACTGCTACGACGGGTATTCTAACTTCAGCATTCTTTCCATTCGTTTATCGAAATTTGTCAACAAAATCCAAATTTCGTCAATACTGGGCTAAAATAATTGCGAATCAAGGTTAAAAAATTCAAGCTTCTTGTGTTTGCCTATAATGCTTTGGTAAAATTGCAGGAGATGGTGATGTGAGGAGTCCCATTCTAATTTGCAATCGTTTACGGTAATTCCCCGAGTTCGACATTTCCAGACTAAAGCGATAACAGTGGAACTGATTTACATTAATTTATCACCGGGTAAAAATCATATAATTAACATACAACGTCATAAAGTTTGACTCATGGCCGTGTGTAAAATTCGACTTGAAATTAGTGTCGAGTTCTACTAGCCCGAGTATGCAAAACCACTGGATGTGAGACTAATTAATGGATGTAACCCTTGGACAAGTTCTAACCTTTATGGTTAGAACTATGGTGGTATCTGATCGCCTACGAAACTCAAACTTTCGTTCTTGATTAATCCTTTAAGGACGCATACATTTCCTAATTTTTTTCCAAGTCAGTGTGTATATTAGTCAGTCGCAGGATTCACGCATGCGTCTCTAGGTTTGTAGACGGCGATTGTAACCACTAGGCTGTTCTTGCTTGCTCTGCTCGGGGTTCCAGGAGGCACTCTAGCGAAGGATGCAGTTAGCCTTGAAACATTGAAACCTAGGAGGCTATTGCGCCGTATTTTTTTACGTAGTTAAAATTGAGAAGAGTGAAGACTATGAACAAGTCTATTCTGCCAAGACCTTACCCCCTTTGTTCATAATTTTAACTACGACCTACGCATGCTAGTTTGTAACCCCCTTCTTGTTAAGTACTCTTGTTATCGGATAACCCCCCCCCCCCACACACACACACACACACTTAACCCCAAAATAATTGTCCCCCCTTGTTCACTAGAAAACTTAAGTCTTCCTTGAAAGCTTGGATACCGTTAAAATGTAATGAATTGTTCACGGATAACTTCTAATGCTCACAAGGATTACGTAGCGTTGAACCTGGGATCTCTACGCGAACTAATTCTTAACCATAAAAAACGCAGCACTACACCCGTCACTCTTGTCGATAGGAGTTACTTTTCGGCAAGCCTTGTCGGTATTGTTTTGTAAACCACGCTGTCCTGCAACGGTTTAATGAAAACATTCTTGGCAAATTCTTTCGCAGTCGTACGTCTTATGGTGGTCCAAGAATTTCCCTTCTATATAGCGTCTTAATACGAATGCCTCCGTTGGTCCTGGTTACTGTTCTATTTTAAGCCAGATCAATCTGCTTTAAGTAGTCTACGGGTACAAGCAAAATCTACCAGCTAGAATGCAATAAAACACCCTGTAACTATAACTTATATCCGCTACATGGTGCATAATCAGGTTATAGGGTTACAGCATTCCATTTTATCTGAGTTTTTGGACTCGTTGATTTTATTTTTTGTCTTACTTCTCAGATCCATTCTGACAGTGACTGGCAGTGGTGAGGGTTCTGACTATAAAAAAAATACCCCATGCATTACATCGAAACAGCAGTCAAAGATACCACCTCGAGACTTGAAATGATTGCCACAAATGGACATGAGCTTACCAGGCAATTACTTAACGACTTTTTTTTTACGACTTAGTTTTAAGATTCCCTTTGTCTTTTCCCTTTCTGTTGCAGGAAGTACAGATGTATGGTAAGATCTTGATTTGGGGGTTTGTCGAACATCCCCGTAATGTGTGATGCAGTGGCAACCCGAACCAATGCACTGTGACTGAGGTTGGTGCTAAGGACCTCGTTGTCGACGTGCTATTTGGCCTCAACCCCTCCCCCTCCTTTCTGTTGTACGGCCAAAGGAATTCAGGTGTTCTGCTAACAATCGGTGCTCGGTCAAATTGCGCTCTATATTGCTGACACGGGTGCGCTCAATTCCAATTCGAAGTCTCATTGGCTGTTCCTTGGTCGCTGCCCAACTAGAGCCACAAAAGTCAACCCCAGGGACCTTGGATTATATGTAGCTTTGGTACGGTCTGTCTAAGCAGCAGCTCGATAACCCGTGCGAGATTTTGGGAGAGCTCAAACGCGTCTGTCGCTCATTTTGCGTCCTTTTACTGATTTTTAAGGCTCTAGGAAAAAACGTCCCCAACAAAACGCCCCTGGAAAAAATGCTCCCATAAAAAAACGCCCGTAGGAAAAAAATTGCGGGTGATTCCGCGGTGGCAGTCTAGAACAGGGAGATCAAGAATTGGAGATGGTGTACTGGATCCATTGACTTTTGAAGGAGAAAGAAAGCTAGTTTAAGGAAAAAAGTAGCTAAATATATGAATTGTAAATGGCGAGAGTTTATTAAATACGCAAAGATCTTATTTAAATAAACTTCTTGGAGCTGTAACTCATTTGAGCCAAATTAATGCTCGTATAGATGAATCAGCTCAATTGTAAATCTCACTGGACGTTTTTGATGGCGAAAGAAGTTTAGTTTAAGGAAAAAAGTAGCAAAACTGAATTGTAAACGGAGGGTAAATACGCAAAGATACTTTTTTTTTTATAAATTTCTTAGAGCGTTAAGTTATCAGAAGCAAACTAATGCTCGTTTAGATAGGCCTTCTAAAATCTGAGGCGCAGCTACGATGACCACCACTGGTGCATTTTTTCTGCTTGGGGGCGTTTTTTTCCAGGGGGCGTTTTTCTTTTCCGGGGGCGTTTTGTCGGGGGCATTTTTTCCAGATACCGATTTTTATATATCTTTGGTTGTTGATTTTGCTGATGGGTCGACACAAAATTGGACTAACAAACGAACGAATACGTATTATCAGACGAAGCCGAATAGCTCCAATGGTTTAAATTACTTTGAGTGCATTAAGCTACCTTAGTCTATTCGACAATGCAACGTTTGTTATTGTGTCAACAGACGGAGGGCACTGTTACAAGCGGACATCGTAAAAGCATGCCGTTGTTTTGGCTTCGAGGTAATGACGTCACAACCAATGCTCATTTTGGGTAATCTCATAAATATTTGTTGTTTTGTTTCGGTTTGTCATAATAATAATTCGTATTCTAACGTTCAGTAAAGATTGTGCGATCAGATATTTCATAATTATTCATTAATTTTGTTTAAAACTACTGCTAGAGTTAAAACAAACCTCTTTGTTAGCTTCGAAAAAGCAAGCATTGGGTTGGGAACGCTTCTGCTTCTCACATACAGGATTTTCCTTTGGAAAAAAAGTTCCGTTTTTTACATCCCTTATTTAATTTCCTTTCATTACACCACTCATTTTTAACATTTCCTAATTTAAAAAAAAAATTATGAGTGCGTTTTAATGTCACAGGAGCGCTACATAATTATGCAAACTGAAAATAAAATTCCAACGACTACTTATTTTATTAGAACTAATCCTCCTGCAGTCCTGCCAGAAGTGATGTATATCGATGGGCCTGTAAAAATCAGCACTCCCATAATTTTAGGCTTAATAAACGAGCAGCTGACGATAAATAAATACTAACCAGATTGTAAATTGGGGTTGGGTTGTATTGACGGGTGTTCAGTGGTAGTTGATGTTATGGCTTGGCATGTAAAAATGACGCTGGTTATTTGGTTCCATTGGGTTTTTAATGCGGTGGAGGTTGCAATTTTATGCTCGCCCGACTTACACACGGAATAACCCTTGCGGTTTTACATT
>JAHWFP010218349.1:6968-27673 GCA_023313725.1 Lithobius niger
TATGTGAAGCTTTCACTATAATTAGGTATAATATTACCCAGAACCGCTATTTGGGTAGAATTAAATGATTTAAAATTTCTAGGGAAAGGGAGTGGGCAACTGGGTGGACACGACAAATTGTGGGATGGAGGAGTATTGGTCACCTGCTTCTTTACACCCCCACCCCCCCCCCCCCCCGACTGAATCGCGTACGGTTATATAAAGCTTACATGTGACTGGCACAGTATCTACAGCAGGTGATGTGCTACAGATTGAGACCAACAGCAAAAGGTACTGAAAGAAAGAAGCATTGCGAGAGGAAAAATCGTTAATAAGAATATTGAGCAAACTTGCTACGGACAATTCCGGACACCCCGTCAATCAAATGGGAAGCCAAGATAGACAAACGCCCGCAGGCCCCACCACCCCAAAAAACTGAAAGATGAAACACGAAAATAAAGCCTGTGTTTTGCAAGCGGTGCTATAAGTGTGTAAATACAAACGGAATTGAATAACCGACCGGCAAACAGAGCCACAGCAACGAATCCACCGCCTCTGGAGGAAATGAGTCTTCCAACTTGGAACGCGGTGCACTTTTAAGATGATGAAGGCAAACCATTCTTCTTAACCCTTTAGATTGGAACATGCAAAGGCATGATGATTTAACGAGTCCGTCACTGTTCCTTCCAGAAATGCGTCTGAAATCCGCCAATCTTCTAAGTAATTTTCTTTTACAACAATGTAAATAAATACAGACGCAAACCTATATTTCTGTTGGTTTTTGGACTTAAATGCCAGACTGTTTGTCTGGAGGGAATAAAACCTTCGATCTCTGAGACCGAAGAAAGGACTTTACCGCTCAGCCATACTGACGCGGAGTCAAAGGTCGAAGGTTCAGTTCCCCACTCAGGGAGCCTAACATTTAAATCAAAAAGGAAACGGAAATGGGTTTGAATCTCTAGCTATTTAAGGTTATCCTAGCCCATTTGGCTTTCCGCCGTTCTGTAATTCTAGAACAGTTCGCCAATGCAGGATATTTTGCTTGAAGTAGATTCGGGAAGAACTTAAACTCCGTAATAATTATACCACCCCAGGCGAACTGTATCTGCACACCCGATGGGCGATATCCCGCACATGGCCAATCCACCAAAACTACATCAAAATGGCCGAGACGCCATCGAGACGTATTTCGATGGATTGGCCATATAAGAAATATCGTCCATATTGGCTCATAAATCCGATACAATTCGCCCCGAGTGGTATTACTAATTTGTCGCACGGTCCCTAACTTTCGAAATAAAAAAAAAACAAAATTGTTGGAGTTGCCCTTCATAGCTGGGTACAGTGTGTTTATGCAAATTCGTGCCGTTACGTTTGCTAATTTTGTACTGATGCAGTCAGGTTTGCGGTCGATACCATTTGAGTATGTGTGGGGGGGGGGGGGTGATTTGTGTCTTGAGGATAGGATTTACTTTAAAGGTGCAGGAGGAACGCTTTTTTTTCAATACAATGGACTGATGTCTATTATCGTGTTGCATATCACGGAATCTTCATCATGTAAACATTACGTCGTTCACCTCAGCCCACTTCATATGACATCACCCCACTTTACGGCGCATGTCATCCACATAACCACACTACAGTGAATGTAACGCACTGTAAAGTGTGGTGATGTGGAATATATCGCTGATCGTTTCTAGGATTGTGAAAGTTAGGGACCGTGCGTTAAATGTGTATTAAAAGTCAAGAGCTATAGCATTCCGGTAGCGTACGATCGATTTCTCTTGTCTTTAAATAATAATAACAAGCATTATGATTGAAATTGTCGAGTACTATGCAATTTCGTGAACAGCCATCCTACTAACAACCATGATTATTCTTGGAAGACATACGAGATTCTCGGCACGCTCCACTATTTTTTTTTCTTTGTCCTGGGATTGGAAAACGATTTCCACCAAATGATTGCAATGCACGAGCCATCATGCTGGCATCCTCCATGCAGTCTGGCTGTAAACGCTGTCGGACGAAATTTAACCGCAGCCGAATGAAATTGGACATTCAAAACCAACCGTTACATTATGCCGACTGTCTGTCGCAAGTAACACAACATTATTCTTTCAGTGACTCGCCGTCTTTAGCTTCAAGAGATTTCGAGCTGGTGCACAGCCGTCTTCTCGCTAACAGAGGCTGGCCAACGCTGTTGTGTCGGGTGTTCAAACGTGGACCCCCGACGCTGCGATCTGATTCACTACGAAGTTGAACAGGCGAGGGGTCCGACAAAGCGTGCAAATCATGACACCGTATGATTAACGAGGGCGGTAAATCATTGGCAAGTCAGTAAATCAGTAAATCAATAAATCAGAAGCAAATCAGTAAATCACTGATAAATCAGTAAATTAAGGGTAAATCACTGGTAAATCAGTATATTAAAAGTAAATCACTGCAAATCGTGTAAATCAGTAAATCATTCTAAATCAGGAAATCATTGTGAATCAGTCAGTGAATGTAAATCAGTAAATCACTCGTAAGTCACTATAAATCGAAGATGAATCAGTAAATCAAAGGTAAATCAGTAAATCAAGGGTAACTCAATAAATCAAAGTATGCCAGTAAATCAAGGGTTAATCAGTAAGTCATCACACTAGACAAGCCTTTGTCGGACCCCTCGTGAACTGGTGATAATACAAAGTTCGGTTAATAGATCTTACCTTTGCATCGCTATTACAAGGTATTTCACTCTGGACAAACCTGCTGGTGCCACCGTTTTCCAGGCAGACTCTTAAAGGCGACTGTTAACCATGTCGATAGCGTTGCCCATATTCTAAACACAGCATCCTCGTTCCAGATTCTCCATCATCCAATAGGCTGATGTGGGTCACGTGAGCTAGTTTTAATTATGAAAATCGCGGCACTACTGCGAATAGTGTTGTTCCATTTTTAATTTACCGTTATTTAATATTTTCTTTATATTGCTCGAAGATTCGGGTCTACGATGTTGCACCTAGGAGTTGAAAAGATGGAAAGGCGCCTTTAAAGTAGGTGTGCTTTACGTCACCAGGAGCGACATGTAAGGGAGTGTCCAGGATAATATTGCCGCAGGTTCCATCTCTTGTTCATGGTCGCGACCCCATACCGTCATATTTGGAACGACTGATCGTAACAATTTCCTCAGATTATTAACACACGTTAAAAATACGCTATATATAGGCTTTAACGTAATAGATAAACGCGGGAGATTACTATTCGGGTAACAATTAATTCAGGGATGGGGCACCTTCGCTTACAACGGCGTTCCACGAGCGTAAAGCGGCGAAGCAGATGGCGATTGCAAGCCAAGGCCGACTGAGGCAGAAATCGCGTGCTTCCCTCCCGACTCGGCTCTGGTAAAATAAGATTCGTGCGATGTTGAGTCGACTGGCCTGTAGCCTATCAGAGAAACGAAACCGATAGCTTCTCTCCCATGTGACCTTGTGACAAGAGATGGAATATAAAGCAATAGTTACAACATGGACACTCCCTCGTCGTACGGACGTATGCATACATTTATTGGCTTCTGACATCACATGTTTACACCATTTTCGCCTATTAGGTTGCAAGTGAGACAACATACATTTTACGAGCACAAATGTTGCACATATACAAACACGAAACGACTTCGCAGTTTGCTTTAAAGATTTACGCAAACATTCAATCATAAATTGCTAAAGTTTAGAGCAAATTCCTATAGGCCTAAACCCTATAGGGCGGCGACAATAACGCCATTACTGTCTACGAGCTAGCATCTGGAGAGATAGCTACAAGGGGCACCAGATTAAAATTGAGGGCAAAACAACGACACTTCTAGAGTAAAGGCAGTACTGTGAGATCGGATTTCTTAGGCTTAAAAAATGTTGTTTTCTCCAATTCCTTTTGCCGCGAGGTTATATTCAGAAAAGAAAAGATTCCACTTGCAAAAAATTTCAGCAACTGCCAACAAATCGACAAAAATCGTGCGCTTTAGGCCTGAGAAATCTGCTCTAACAGCATTTGGCCGCCGCAAGACGGCCTGCTTTTCCTATCCAGTGTACCTTGCAGCTAGCCCAGTTACTGTCGCGATGTTATTGTCACTACTACGACGTTATAGTCGCTGCTCTATAGGAGTTGCTACTATTCGTTATTACTTTCATATATTTCTCATCGGCTCATAGCTATCCAAACAACGTCAAATAAAACGGATAGCAGCAGGTTTTCAGCAGGATTGCGGTCATTAAAGGCCGGTTGCCACCAAATTAGCATTGCAGCATTTAGGCCTATCGAGTTCTCTCTCTGTCAGGAAGCAAAGGAATGCACAAAGGAAAACTTTTAAACGCAACAAACAAGCCACGTGACTCATTAATTATTGAGTAAAAATTTGGTACACCGTCATGCACCTGGAAACAAGCTTTAAAGATTAACGATACTGATGTCACTAGATGGCACAACCAAAAAAATATAAAGAAAATTCCCTGGCGCCATCTACGGATACTAATATCGTTAATCTTTACAGCTTGTTTTCAGGTACACGAGGGCGTACCAAATTTTTACTCAATAATTAAGGAGTCACGTGACTAGTTTGTTGCGTTTAAAAGTTGCTTTGTGCATTGCTTTGCTTCCAGCGAGAGAGAACTCGATAGGCCTAGATGCTGCAATGCTAATTTGGTGGCAACCGGCCTTTAAGCCAATACAGAGCGATAGTTTGGAAATGGGTTGTTTACAGAGATATTTGGGACGTTGCACAGCCCACGACCTTTGTGTGACGACATCGATGTAAACAAACTTTTACCAAGTGTTCAGTTCAAGCTTTTCTTTTTATATATAATGAAACAAAATCTCGTCGAAATCTAATGCGTCAAGGTCCCCTTACTCCACCTTAGGGGTTGCCATGGAAACGATCCATTTTAGGTAGGTGATTCATCACTATTTGACGTGCATGTAAATAATGTTAAATGACACTTACCGAGAGTGAAACTGGGACTAGGGCAATGGAACACCAATAGAAAAATTGCATTTACCTAAGAAAAAAGAAAAAAAAACAGAATGGGTTGGTAAGTAAATGGTAGAGCTTTCAAAATAAAACTTAATAGGAGTTTGATACAAACATGATTGTATAACAAACGAACAATTTATTGCAAACAATAAAAAATAAATAAAAAGCAAATAAAGAAAGAAATCACAAGGTAAAGGGTAAACGAAGCAAGCAGTCTGCAGTCTGCAGTCTGAGTGCAGACTGCTTGCTTCGTTAACCCTTTACCTTGTGATTTCTTTCTTTATTTTTTACTTGCATTATTTCTAGTGTGGAGGCCAAGAAGCAAAGTTGTTTTCCCTCCTTGTCTGTATGTTTGTGATCTCTAGGTCACCACTGAGGAAGATTGAAAAGCTACTTAGCTCGGCTGGAGCCTGTAGCCAGTATCCGCCCCGGTAGCGCAGTGGTTAGAGCGCCCGACTAGTAAACGGGAAGTCCTGGGTTCGAGTTCCAGTCGGGGCATTTGTCTTTTCTTTCTTTCTCAGACTAGCGTATTGTGTATTCTCACAAGGCCAGTTTTTAATGCAGACTGCATGCTTCGTTAATAAAAAGCACTTTTGTTTAAGTAAATATTATCTAAACCAAAACCCACAAGGGTGAAAGAACCTGCCAAGTTTCGGCCAATCAAAGTCGTGATATCAGAGTCAAAATGGCTGCCACCAAGTTTGCTACATTAGTTGCCAAGCTAATCCCACCGAGTATAAGACCAAAAGTTGAATCAAAAACCTGACCATTGCTACTATCGGTTGATTTTTCACATTAATACAGTTTAAGCACTTGATTGAAATACAACTATTGCTTGTCAGGGCACAAAGACTGACCGTTTTCAATAATTTTTAAGCTGTTTCGCCGCATAGGTATTTATCCTCACCATCATGAAATACTCGCAGCTCTGGTTTGTGTTCAAGTACCAAAAGGTGGTCAAAGGGTCAAAGGGTTTTAGCGAGCGTTAACCGAACCCGTTGGTGGCAATGCAACAACAATGCAGGAATTAAACCATTGACTTTCGTACAATGAAGTTACAATGAAGTGTGACAAAATGAATAGGTAAATGTAAAAAGTAAAACTGCAGGTAAAAATTAGGACTAAAGGCTGACAATTACACCCAAAATGTAAAATAGGCCTTAAAGATAACATATTTTTAACCGGTAATAATTGTCATGGTTACTGCTTTTAGGTTATGTATATAATAGGGATCGTTGTAGCACTGCGTGATAGAGATGTGCGCCTCAACACTGGAAGTGGCAGAACTGTACAGAAGACATGTTACGACTTGGTAGTCGCTGCAGCCGCTTGTTTCTCTGTTTTTCTTTAACCATTAAGGATTTCGTAAGTGAACGTAAGGTCACCGCAGAGTTGCCATCTTGCCACCGTCGGAAACTTGAGATGATGTCATCTTGTTATGTTAAGTATCAGAGTGGCCTACACGTTTTGGTAAGGCAGAGATAATAATTTTCGATGGGAGAAAAAAACGACTCCTAAACAGGGTCCAAACACTTTAATTTCATGTATATTTATGCTAAATAGCCTGTAAGGCATTATACGGCAGAGAGAAAGAAATGATACACTGAAAATTACAATTTAAACGCCGGGGGGGGCCCGGAAGGGGGTAACAATGTTAGAAAAAAAAAGATAATTTCGATAAAATAATAGAAATCAAAATACAAAGAAACTAGTAAACAGACGGCTTAACAATTACCAAGGCGGCATTTTAAATTGTATAATATTTTGTATAATAACTCAGATAGGACAACAATTTGAATAGCCTAAACTAATGCATATTAAGGAAAAAAATTACCTTTTCCCAACTTATCAACAGCTCAATATCCTACCCATTCGCCACCCGTATGTGTTCAGAACTTGATTGTTAAATTTTAGAAAAAACGGAGCTCACCTTTCCACTCGCCTTGTCACGAAGTATCACACTAGGTATGAATCACATTTTTACTTTGATGTTTCTAAAAAACGATTACATAAATGTAAGTTATACCTTCGCAGTAAATTTCACAATAACCTGTCTGTTGACATGAAAGAAATTACTAACCAGTACACGTTTCAGAAACATCTGTTTGGGTGGTTGATTAACCTGGACAAAAATAGTCTAGAAAGCATGCCATTACCTTTCTTACAAACTGTGAGGTTTTTTTTGTGTGTGTGTCTTTTTAGTTCTGCAATTTATTGCTAAGTATTTGACTATAGTGTCCGCGGCCTATCTTGAGTTCGCCCCAGAACGAATACAGATACTCGATTGTATGTTTTCGATAGCAGAGCACCTTGTTGATATCCTAGATGGTTACAAAAACAATGGCGGCCGTCGATTAAAGCCGTTCCCTCCAGGAAGATGTAGCCGTTCGTAAAATACCTGTAGGACTCAAGATACGCTGCGCGCACAATAATTTTTTTTTTTTTTGCTTTACTCGAGTTTTCTTTGAGATTGTTAATAATATATTTCACTCCTCTTTGTATTCTGCTTTTATCACCCTTTTCATAAATTTGTTGTGTATCTATATATTTATCTCGATGTATTTATTTTTTGTTATTTCGATGTTGACTTGTTTTGTTGCCTAAGTGTGCAAAAGTGCCAGTTCACTGAATTATTATTTTTTTTGTGTGTGCTGCTCTCAAACCACACGCCCTTATGGGACGAGTGTTTACTTTTGTGCTTAATTTTGTAATTTGTGTTGGATGAATAAACTTATTTACTTACTATTCCTAACCAACTTGCATACCATCTCTCTATATTGGAGAATCCTGCGCGAAACAGCCATTGCAACATTTAAATTCTAGGTTAGATTGAAGTAGCAAAACCGCTTTTCACGGCGAGAAAAATAGATAACCTTTGCAACATTTATGCAAGTTTGAAGCAATATTACAAAAATGAGCCATACAGGAAAGCTAACCGAAAACAATGAACCTTTAAATAACACAACATGCAGGAAAAAAATATACAAATAAACTATAATACTAATCACTAATAAAAATAATAGTATACAACATCCCGTTTTACAGGGCACCCAGTCTGATTAATAAGTTATTGCAAAATTTGTTGGGTTGATTAAAGGATAATTTAGTAAACTTATTGCGTAATTAAAAAAAAAACAAATAACAATGAGATTAGGTGATCATGGTGAATATGTTTATCGAATCAATTTTTGAAAGCATTAATTGAGAGGGCTGAAACACTTGTGAGTAATATTCAAGGCCGGATGTATAGTTTCGTTTTGTAACGAAAAGTAAATAGTACATCTCGACCCTAGAGAATGGCTCGACCAGAAATTGGGTCTTCCTCATAACTTCATTGGTCAATTAATGCATGACAACATATTTTTGCAGGATTGAGTTCGAGGTCGTTTGCAGTGGCCTACGCAACAACACGATCAGGACCTTGCAGGAGGGACTTCGAAAGAAATGAGGATGGAAACAATTTCGAAATCAACAGAGTAACTGGAGCATGTCAGATATAATAGCTGGTCGTTGTTCATGAAAATAATGAACAAGAAGGGTCCAATAATAGATCCTTGGGGGACACCTGAGATGACTGGAGACCAGCAGCTAACAGCATCACGAAAGCAAACTGATGGTGCTTACAGGAGTGCAACTACAGGAAATGATGGCAAAGTGGAAACCAAAGAAGTGTGTGTAACCACGAGCCACGGCTGTTTGCCGTGATGTAATCATGTGTTAGCCAATGACGAACGAGAAAAGCGGATCTTTGGCCGTCTGAGTGGACTAGCCCAGTCACGTGACACGCGCGTCACGGCAAACAGCCGTGGCGCTTGGTTTAGCTCGCTCATAAGTTTAATATGGGAAACAGAATCAAAAGCTCTGCTGAAATCTTAAAAAACAAACCTTATCACACGGTACACCTATGCCAGTAAGTTTGTGACAGACTTACATGTATTAAGTAATTTGCGCAGGCACGAGTGCCAAATAAGAAGACCTGCTGAGAAGCAGGGATAATATTGAGACCTTTACAAATACTTAAAGTTCGGTGTGAATGAAACGTAATTTTGGATGCAAGAGAAAGAAGGCTACGACGATATCAGTTGGCGTCATTCAGGGATTCACTTTTGTGGTCAGACGTATGATGTTGGCCTCTTTCCAACGACTAGGGAAAGTACAGAACGGACAGATGTGCTAAAATTGTCGAAAAGTGTGAGAGCGATTAACTGGCGAAAAGCCATATGGACCCCCGGGAAGTGTCTTCCTTTAATACTGAAGACCAGCTGCAACGTTTCTGAATTTAAAAGTTACCAGGCCAGAATGACTGTGTGAAGAGAGAGGGTGGTAGCGCAGAAACGGTTAAAATAAATTGTGATCATCTAGAATGGTATATATCCGTCCTTTAGATAGACAGTTGGTTGGAATGGTTTTTTTGTGTTCCTAGGGGCCACCGACTTAAACTTGTGATTCCCAAATTTAATCTTAACTGCAGGAAATCCTTTTTATTGCCGTGAGAGTCGCGCCAGTGTGGAATTCCTTAAGTGACAGCATTGTCTCAGTCTCGTCACTAAACACCATTAAGGGTTTGTTGAGCGGGAGTTCCTTAAAGGCACACCTTCGCCAACACGATAATAGTCCTTGAAAAGATTCTGAACCGCCTCACCTTAACCAATTCGAAATCCTCACAAAGTTGGCATCTACGGATATTATTTTTAATGGTCCCTTGCATTGCTGAGAGTGGTTTATCCAGTTGACGATGTATCCTAAGATATTGAGATTTTTTAAGTCGTGATTTTCATCTTTTGATGTTTTAAAACTTCAATTACTTGGTGGTATGCAAGATTAGTGATCAAAAAAAAAAACCTTCCTGAAAGGTGTTGGAGAACCACGAGTGTACATAAAAATGTGAGATTGATTTAATTTTCGGGAACTAATTTTTCTCTTGGTCACAATAAAGTTTAGTTAATTAGCGCTTAAAAACACACGAATGTGTGTGGTGAACGACAGTCGTTCCTCCATCAAACGGACGTCGTTCGCCACACACAATCGTGTTTTAAGCGTTTATTAACTGAATTTGATTGTGACCAAGGGAAAAATCAATTCCCGAAAATTAAATCAATCTCACATTTTTATTGAATTTTATTGTGACCAAGGGAAAAATCAATTCCCGAAAATTAAATCAATCTCACATTTTTATGTACTCTTGTGGTTCTCCAACACCTTTCAGGAAGGTTTTTTTTTTTTTTTTGACCACTAATATTGATGTTTTGTCTAATAATGCCTCCTTGCATTATGGGGCCGGGTGGCCTTGATGGTTAGCATGACCGTCGCACGTGCTGGAGGTCGCGGGTTCGAGTACGGCCTCAGCCACCCCTGGCATTTTCGGGAAGAGAAGGACCCAGTGATGTCTCGTGCTCATGTCGGTTGTTCCATGTAAGAGATCCTACGAATTTCCGATGGGATTTACCTAGCAAAATTGTCACTCGCTCCTTCCGGTGCAATGGCTAATGCTGGGTGCACGTCAAGCAACAACGGTCCCTTGCATTAATGAGTATGGTTTATCCATTTGACTATGTATCCTACGATACTGAGATTTTTAAGATGTGATTTTAATGGTGTTTAAGTTAACTTACGGTAAGTGTTAGTGGTCCATCAAGAAAATCCTTTCTTACTGTTTTGCTCATTTTACTGAGCAACAAACACACATTATTAGTGTGTGAGCGGCGTATCTTGAGTCCTGCAAGTATTTTGTGAGCGGCTACGTCCTCCTGGATGGGGTGGATTTAATCGATGGCCGCCATCTTGGATATCAACAAGGCACTCTGCTCTGAAAACGTACAATCAATTATCTGTGTTCGTTCTGCGGAGAACTCAAGATAGGCCGCGGATAAGATAAAAAATACTATTGTGTGCTAGGCGTATCTTGATTCCTGGAAGTATGTTACGAGCAACTACGTCTTCCTGGAGGGGGCGGCTTTAATCGACGGCCCCCATTGTTTTTGTAACCATCTTGGATATCAACAAGGCACTCTGCTGCCAATAACGTACAATCGATTATCTGTGTTCGTTCTGCGGCGAACTCAAGATAGGCCGTGCACACTTTAGGGCTCTGTTTAGCTTGACAAGTAAGGATGTTTTGAATAGAGTCACGGGCTTCAAGAATGCCATGGACAGCAGTGTTGCGAGCGTTTGAAAAGGCATGCAGCGTAACTAATGGGAGATAGGGGAATTTGTCAGACGGTTATGTGCTCTTTCTTTTTTGTTATCCTTAAAGGTGCCTATTCACCGGTTGACAAGCTGTGCAGTATCCAGCGCCGTCTACCATTATTTAGTCCTATGTAGCACTTGATTTCAACTAGCGAAGGAATACGCAAAGAAATTTCGTTTTAAACAACAAACACGCTACGTGCCTCCTGAATTATTGAATGTAAAGTTGGTGCGTCCACGTGCACCAAGGAGCCACCAGTCAAGGTTAACGATATCACTGTCGTTAGACTAAACAGGACGGAAAGCCAATGGGCTCAAGATGGGTTAAATAAATACGGATGCAATCCTATTCACGATGCCTTTTGGAATTGTATGTCAGACTGCGTGCGGGAAAACGACCCCATGACCTTTGAAATCAAAGGACGAGGTCCAACCGGTGAGCCATACTGACACGACCGGAGGCCGTAGGATCTCGTCCTTTGGATCCTACGCTTTTAAAAGTCGTGGGTTCGATTCCCCGATCAGACAGTCTGATATATGAGCCCAAAAGGCAACGTAAATAGGTTTGCATCCGTATTTATATCACTGTCATTAGATGGCGCCCGTCTAGCGGTTTAAAATTTACGTTGCAAAACGGTCGATTTATAGAAAAAAGTGCCCTTGATGTCGTTAGGCTTAACTTTACTGCTTGCTTCCTGGTGCACGTGGGCGCACCAACTTGCACTCAATCATTAAGGAGACACGTGGCTTGTTTGTGTGTTCCTTCGTTTGTTGAAAGTAAGAGCTAGACAAAACTGGATAGCGGTGAATGGCTATAGATGTCGCAGTCTGTCATTTAATAGCAATCCCCTTTTAAGGAGAGCGTGTTTGTTAGACTAGATTTTTAGTTGGAGCCTGAACTAGGCAATTTCTGAGTTGTCATGAAATTTCATCCAAATCAGAATAAAATTGCGCAAGTATCGCGTCCCACACAGACGAACAGATGGACTGATTGATGGACATACACACACAAAATCCAATTTCATTCGAATATTGTTAAAAAAAAAAGACACTCAAGCTCGACGCATAAAACGTTAAAAACACTGGTACCTAGTATTTCGGAGCAATATGGTGGTTGGCTCCATTTTCAAAGGTTAAAAACACAACAACAAACTCACACACTCAACAACCACCTTACCAGGTCGCCATGTTGATGCAGTGAATTCTGGGAATTTTGGACCTTCCTTAACTTCCAGAATTCACCGCAGCACTTTATTCAACATGGCGACCTGGTAAGGTGGTTGTTGAGTGTGTGAGTTTGTTTTTATGATTTTAACCTTTGAAAATGGAGCCAACCACCATATTGCTCCGAAATATTAGGTAGCAGTGTTTTTAACGTTTTATGCGTCGAGCTCGAGTGTCTTTTTTTTTAACAATACATAACGCATTTTTTAACCATTCATTCATTCGCGTACTTAATCTCGACCGCTCGGCCAATAACAACGAACTGATTATGATACAAATACCAACTGTGCCTTTATAAATGTGACGACGTCATCAGTATAGTTCTGCAAAAATAGCTTAGAAGATTTCTTTTAAAAAATGCTCTTGCAAAATGCTTTCAAAGTAGCTAGTAGACTTGACTACAGCCAATTTTTCAGTTTAAACCAGACCTAATTTGTGCTGCAGGAAGCAACGAAATGACGGTCGTGCGTCAGCTTTTACTTTGTAATGAAAAAAAAAATATGTTGGTTAGGTTGCTGCACTATTGGACGGGAAAATCGTTAAATTTTTAGGCTTCTAGTGATGGCTCGTTAAAGTAAACTCACTTTTGTGTTCTAAAAATACTGTCGGTCTCAGTCAGTAATAAGGAGCGCCATTAGCTGATGTATGCGACACAGAGTTGTTGAACAGCATTGCACAATGCGTTAAAGCTCGAAACGCTGGTTCGATTTACGCAGCAGTATGTTTTTATTTTTAAATATACTGGCTACGAATTAAGAGATTTAGCGAATCACGTGATATGGAGAAGTGATAGAGAAACATTAAATCATTTTAGAATTATTTCCTTATTGGTCTTAATGGATTCCTGTTTTTTTTGTGTGTGTGTGTGTGTGTTTTTAACTTTGCAGGGAACTGGCATGATTTTGGCTGTTTCTACAGCATATTACTGTCAAATTTAAAAAAAAATTCTGTAATGTTTTTATTTATATTAACCAAGCCCTTTTGAATTTCCGTGCTGTAATTATAGATCATTGAAGGGGGTGCGCTGACTGAGTGAATAAATTCAGCTTTAATACATAGATTAATATTAACCTCGGTTAAAGGGACATAAATCCCTGTTGGCTTTCCTGCATGACTCACTTTTGCGACATTAGTTCAAACGTATGTAAATGTTGTCAACACATTCATTTTCTTGTTTTCTCTAGCGCGCGAGGTGATTTTGCGACATTAACTCTAACCTGTGTAAATGCTGCAAACGCCATTCTCAACGGGTTGCACGATATACCGGAAGGATTTATGTCCTTTTAATGAAGGGTGATACAATACGATGATTGAGCGAGCGAAGCGAACGTAAATCAGCGTTTGTTAGCCAGAGTGCGGAAAAATTCGATTGAAAAATTTAAGCATGTGAAGCGTGGACAAAGAACAAATCAAACCGTGTCAATTTGGCTGATGGGCTGATGGGCTGATTTGGCTGATGGGCTAATTGGGCAATCGCAACTGTTAAAATTATTAATGAGAAAATTTATAGACATAAAATTCCTCCAGGAAAGAAAAATTGAGATGAAGATACGACGGTTTGACCTTTTGTACGTTCACAGTCCTACAAACGTCGTGATATCCACCTAAAATAAAAACTAGTGTAAAAAACCGCCAGGTTTCAAATAGGGTCAGCCTTTGAAGATAGTGATATCATTCAACCAGGAAAAAGCCGCCAAGGTTCATCCTATTCGCCAAGTTAATCTCACCGAATAATACTTTGGGCTTTAAAATAAAAACTTGAAGATTGCTACCGCGGGTAGCAATGCTCTATGTTTTTGTTTAACGTTCGAACTATCAGTCGGTGCGATTAAATTGGCTAATGGAATTCCCCTTGGCGGACTTTCCCTGGTTAAATGATATCACTACTTTGAAAGGTCGACCTATTTATAAACTTGCTGGCTTCTCTTATTTCAGTTTCGGTTTTAGGTGCATTTAATTAACAGTTTGTTAAAGTGAATACTTGAGCAGAATAATATGAGTTTCCAACTATGTCGCTATGATATGCATCGTTCGTTGGGCGGTTTCGAGCCAGACAAAAGAGTTTTGCAGTACCGAGACCATAATTGCATGTTGGTTCGTTGGCAGACATTTACTCCAGACCCAAATTCAGCTTGCATTTGAAATAAAGTACACCACACCAACGCGTCTAACCAACATTCCTTATTCAACAAACACTGACTAATGCATCCACGTAAACGTATAAACTGGTAAGTACTCAGCACTTGATGCAATATGTGTTAACGATTTATGTTGTGGCTGATTTGATGCCGCTTTAAAATGGATCATTTAAAGGCTTTTAAATACAAAACTGCGGATGCGTGCTACTATTAAGGGAAGAACTAGGAAACGTTTAGTGTTTGACGCGAACCCAGCGTTTAGCCATGGCGTCGGAAGGAGAGAGGGATGGGCAATTTTGCTAGGGCACCCATCGGAAATTTTTACATGCCATAATCGATATGAGCACGGGACAAAAAATGTCCTTCTATTCCCGAAAATACCAGGGGTGGCTGAGGCCGGACCCGAAACCCGGGAACTCTGGTACATGAGACGGTCATGCTAACCATCAAGCCCCCTTAGAGTTAGGATATCAAGTTAAACACTGTTGCTGATTGGTTGATATTTCGATCCATTCCACGTCATAACGCCACCAGACAATCGCTGTAATACTGGCTCGATGTCGCACATCCGAAAGAAAAAAACTGGGAAAAAAAAAACCGGAAAAAAATACTGATTGTATGCACCATGTGTACATGACGCCTGTGGTGTCGGAATAAACCTACACCCAAACTGTCAATAAAACCATTTCAACCTTATTTGTTTGGTAATTTGAAATTTTTGTTCTCTTTCATACAAAAATCACATTGACAAAATTCTACACTAATCCAATAATAGCTAATTTAAAATTTGAGTAATTTTACCCGCCTCCTCACCCCTCCCCTCCATACAAGTACGCATATGTACCGAAAGACCAATGCGAGCCTGACTATAACGGATATAAAAATTCAAAGTTTGGTGGTAAATTTTGGTGGTACTTGAGCAGAATAATACGAGTAATAATTTCAGTAGTATTTCAAAAATGAACTTTTTCGACTTGGTTCATCGTTGTATTCAGATATGAACAAAGTCTGGAACTTAAAAGTTTACCTACTGTTTGGAACCTCCGTTAGGTCGTAATATATAATATAATCAATCGAATTCAAAGGTCAAATCTAGTGGGGAAAGGGTATCAGCACAAAAACCATCCCTTCCCCCCACCACCCCCCGACTAGCTTTCTACCCGCTCTCTCCCTATAATATACATTTGGACTTTCCTGTTCGTTCTTATGCTGGACCGACTCTCAAGGGATGGGTGAAACAGTTTCAGTTTTTTCATCTACTTTCTTCAGCACCAACAAGTATTTGGCGATTTTTTTTTGGGGGGGGGGGGGGGTCGGGGGGGGGTGGGGGAGGGGGTAACGACCAACACCATGTGCCTCCAGCTTTCATTTTTATTCTGATTTTTTTTTAATCCAACGAGGCCTGTTTCTACGTCAAAGCAATTTCGTTCTTTAACATTTAAAAAAGAAATTTAATTTGCGTGCAGTTTGTAACCTTTGATATGTATACCATTCTTGCATGCGGCAATTAATGTGTACATGTGCAAACTGCAAATCTTCGTATTATCTAATCTTTTCATGATGTTCCTATCGACGAAGAGGATTGCGACCTCGATATTGGATTAAGATAGCTGTTTGGGCACAGCTGTCGGGGGGGGGGGGACAGTCTGTTTTAGAACCCCCCCCCCTGACTTCCTGCTTTAAGATGCACCCAACCTTGGTGTCAGGCCTTGGGGTCACTCCCACATTCCTCTTCACCAAAGTCACCCGTTGATTATATAGCCTAGACTTTTTATAGTAAAATGGCCGTTTCCTATCTTATTGGCTAGCACGTTACGGTTACAAAAAATAAATTAAAATTTCTTCTTTCGGTTTAGGAAACTGAATTTGTCATAATCGTCCAAGAATTTTGCATATTTGGTACAAGCAGCACAGTTTTGTTTATATGTGAATATGTTCAATGTTTGGAGCCTAACGTTATCTGAAGAAAATGCTTGTGTAGACGAACTGGCCCAATTTGGAACCCTATTAGACATTTTAGAAGGAGAAAAAAGTCTAGTAACGGGAGGCATTTCCAGGTCGCCCAACATTTCTGGAGATCTATATTTAATTTTGTAGTTTGCCAAAATACAATTTCTTATACTATAACTAAGGAAATCTACATACTTTTTAAATATACCTTTGCAGAACGAAGGTGTAGATAAAGAGCGTAAATGAGAAAATGTACAATGATTGTAACGTGGGGTTTTTGAATGACGGAAGCCACACTACAGACAGCAGCGACTTAGGAGGGGGACAAATTTCCAAATAAACTAGCTTTTAAGTCACGTTCCGAGAATGACGTTGAAACAGCTTTGTTGTCCAGTTTTAAATCGATGTTGGTTTAATTCTCGCCTTGCACGGGACTGGTCGACTTGGACTTTAAAGTTGATCGCTTTACTTGGGGATTGTGGGTTGAGCTTCGAATGTGGCCTTGGTTCACCAAGCCGATAACTCTCGTGACATGATACGTTACTGTTGTTTGGGGGTACAATGTGATGCTGAGGGGTTGTTGGATTCAGTAAATTTGTAAACGAAGCAAGCAGTCTGCATTAAAGACTGGCCTTGTGAGGATACACAACATACTAATCTGAGAAAGAATGAAAAGACAACTGCCCCGACTGGGACTCGAACCCAGAACTTCCCGTTTACTAGCCGGGCGCTCTAACCATTGCGCTACCGGGCCGGTAGTGTGGAGGCCAAGAAGCAATGTTGCTTTCCTCCTTGTATGTATGTTTGTAACCTTTAGGTCACCACTGTGAGAGATTGAACAGCTACTTAGCTCGGCTGGATATGTAGCTTGAACTCGCCCCGGTAGCACAGTGGTTAGGACACCCGGCTAGTAAACGGGAAATCCTGGGTTCGAGTTCCAGTCGGGGCAGTTGTCTTTTCTTTCTTTCTCAGTCTAGTGTATTGTGTATCCTCACAAGGCCAGTCTTTAATGTAGACTGCTTGCTTCGTTTACCCTTTACCTTGTGATTTTCTTCTTTATTCAGTCAATTTGGGTTACGGCTTACAAATGACATGGTTTAATTGGCTTCAATAACCAGCTGTTAAAGAAGGTCTTGTCTTAGAACTGTTGGAAGTGTGACGTCATGGGATGAATTGTCGCCAACAGAAGAGTAAAGAACAGCACATGACAATTGGAATATGACCAGTGGATAATTTTGGGTATTGTGTATGTGGATGTTCGGTACCTGGAAAATTGATATTCTGGATATTCGGTAGTAGACGAGGTTCATTGTATTATAAACCTAGAGTGGGCATGAGACTTCGGGCCAGGGCCCCAAATAAAACTTATTTCTCTCGCTCTAAAGAATCTCATGTCGCTGAACTAAATTAGTGACAATAAGCAAGCAGTGAGTTACTGCAACTTTTAGTTTAGTATTCGTACCTTTGCTGAAAAAAAAATGACATTTAACTAAATATAGAAAATAAGGGTCAACAGCAGGGAAACATAGCCTACTATCACAAAAGTTTCAAGAATACTCAAGAAGTAATATCACAAATAACTCTACTTTTTTCGGAGAACGTTTAGTTTTCACAATCCTCTAATAATTTCAAAATTTCTTGTCCATGTATATAGAATTTTTGGCGTCAATTTTCCAGAAAAAAAATTTCTATCTGGCAACAGTGAGAGGATATCCTGAGGAGTCGAAACAGGAAACTTCCACTTATCGCAGGGGAACTAAACCTTCAGAAAACTAAAGTATGTATAGCCTGTATTGTATCCGTGGGAGGATTCTGGCTTCAACGAAACACACGTAATGTTCAGGTTCGGGTTATGCCAGAATAGATTCCATGTCACCACGATAATGGGCGGTTTACCACTCACATGCCTTGGTTGCCAGTGACTGGCAGTAACTTTGTCAGGGTCCTTTTCCCAGTCCCCGACTACGTCAACTTCCTCAGGCAACTTGGGCTGTGACGTCTGCCACTATACTCAGCCAACACGACCTCATTTTAGTCGTCTGTACAGCCGAAAAGGCTGAAAAGACTATTCCAACGACTTTGTCCGTCCGTCACCCTTTTCAACTTCAGAACGTCACCAGATAGAGATGACACAGTTTTCACCATTACATTCAGCCACCAAAAATTAGCAAAAAAACACGGCTATATAAAACACCGTTGCTTCCTCATAATCAATATAGGCTTTCTCGACATTACTCGCTGAAATAGTAACACATGACCATCGAACTTAAACACTTCAGGAAGGCATTCAGCCGTAAAAAACAAAAGCCTTTCGTTAACAACTAGCTTAATTTTAAATAGTGTCGACATCGTGTTTCATGGATGAATAAGCCTACTCTCGAACCCAATTCTTCGTTAGCTGCTACTTACGAAATTAAAACGGCAGAGAAAAAAAACATTAGGCTGAAAAGCTGAAAATTAGGTCTGAAATTACGTTGCTACGACAACGTCAAGTCTCCGTACCGTGCTGCATAAATGAATAATCCTATTGTCGAACCAAATCATCCGTTAGTTGCTGCTTGCGAAATTAAAACGACACGTAAAAATTAAGCTTAAAAGCTGACAATTATACGCTAATAATATAAAATTAGGCCACAAAGCTAACACATTTTTAACTGGCAATTGTGATGGTTATTACTTTTAGATTATATAATAGAGGGCGCAGTTGCACTCCGTGATAGAGGTGTGCGCCGTAACATTTTCGAAAGTGGCAGAGTAGCCACTGCAGCAGCGTGTTTTCTTGATACTGCTGCTGAAAGGTAACGAAACTAACAACATTTTTTGCTATACCATCGAGCTTGCTAGCCGTCTCTCAATTGGGAGAGCAATTGATCTGTAGGTCAATTTCGTTTATCCTTTTTTATTTCACGCTTTCTTCGTTCGCCTCGAACCTCCCAACACCAACTCTTCTTTTTTCCGTGTAATCATCATGATTCTTCGACGCTAATCTATTAGCGCTAACTGATTTAAGGGACAAATCCACTGCAAGACCGGTGGGTGCCACGTCCTAAGACAATTAGGCCTGAAACTAATTGCGCAACGTTCATTAATTATTAATGGTAAGCCTATTACAGGATAAGAACAGTTTCTCACACGCGCAGAAGTCTGAAGGCGTAAAACGTAAGGGAAAAATGGGTAGTGGCGCCTTCCTTTGACGGCTTTGGTGACCTAAGCGTGTAATCCAATCACTTCCTGGTTTCCAGTTCATTAAAATTTAATCTGCTGGCGGTGGTGTGCTACCATAAAAATGAGAAGAAGATTAATTCCTAATTTGTACTTCCGTTTAGGCACGTGTGGTTTTATTGCCCTGCAGAAACCTATGCCACTGAAATAATCAGTGATGGACAAAAAAAAAAAATACGCTAATCAATAAAATGATTAGTGCGGATAGTTGCCAGAGTTCAATCAAATTTTATAAAATATCCCTGCTTTAAAACCGTTTAAAAACCTTTCTATAGAGCGCGATGACTTCTGAAAACTCTATTTTTAATCTTTAAATTCGGTTAAACGAGTAGGACTTAACGTTACTGTAACTATCTTTGTGTATAGCGATAACATTAAGTGTTTACATTCCAAAAGTGTTAAATGTAGCAACTTTGACATATGTTGGTTCCACAGGATATATATACAGCGTGGGTGGCATTGTAACCAGGGTCGAACTGGGAGGGGTTGGGCCTTCCCGGGAATGTTACTGCAGGGTCCTCAGGGAACGTCAGAGATCCTGAGGTTTCCTGAGGCCTCAAAGCCTCTGAGGCGGCCTCCGAGGTTCTTCTCGTAATTGCAGATAGACGTTTCTTATTTTGAAACGTTTTCTGCAATTAAGAGTAACAATTTTCTTACGAATTCATTTCAAATTGTATCTTCTTTGAAACAATGGCCTCCTCTAGTTGGGGAACGAGGGGGGGGCGGGGAGGGGTCGTGTATTATATAGAAATTGGCGTGCATCTGAAACGTTTTCAAGCAACTTAAAGATTCCATTTTCGTACGAATTCATTTCGAATATTGCAAACCTTGTCATATTCTTTATTCGTTATCTCGCAAAGGCCACGTGGATTGGGGTGGCCTCTTCTGGGGTCACCAGATGCCCAGGTGACATAATCCGACACTGGTTATGACCACATACTTTTGTTGATCATCAACATACTTTAATTTCATTTACCTGAGTAGTAAAATTAAACTTTTTA
>JAHWFP010218349.1:32673-59851 GCA_023313725.1 Lithobius niger
GCGTGACATTGACTTAATCGAGAAGGTGCAGAGGCGTTACACCAAGGGTCTTCCGGGACTCAGGGAGGTTGCGTATCGGGAACGCCTGTCAAAATTGGGCCTAGAGCTTCTTGAACTACGCAGAATAAAATTTGATCTAATCCTTACTTTCAAGATTATAAACCAGCTTATTGCTGTTGACTTACCTTTTTTTGACCTGGCAACAAATTCTTTTGGTACGCGGGGGCACTCACGCAAACTACTGTTTCCTTCCACCAAGCTCGATTGTCGTCGAAATTTTTTCTCCGTGCGGGTTGTGCCGATTTGGAATGCCCTAAGGAAAGAAACTATCAGTGCAAAAACGGTTTGAGCATTCAGTAGGATGCTGGACTCCGAACTTGAGTACTTGAAGCGACCCCAACCTCTATGATAGCCATTCCCGCATTCGTGCTGCTAGCTTTTTTTTTAATTTCGGAGCGGTATTAGTGGCCCCAAGCCCTTCCGTCTTCCGTCCACTTTTTGAGGTGGTAAATTGTTAATTTTATAAATTTTTTTAATTTTAAATTTAAATCCCCAAATAGGGCAAAGAATGCATGCGCATAAACTGAAACAAATCGGACAATTGTTTCAAAAGTTATCGGGAAGACAGACATACAGACAGAGACAGACACAAGGAAAGGATAAGAATTTCCTTTGCTAACTGCTTCACACTGTGCTTCGCTAAAATAAATTTGGCAGGTGTTTTGGAGCACACTTTACTGTTGGATGAAGTAAATATGTTTCAATCAAAGGTTTTTTACGCAAATATACCAAAGTTAATCCTACATCTTGTAATCAGACATTAAAGGTCCGCGACCTATCTTGAGGTCTCCGCAGGACGAACACAGATAATCGATTGTACGGTTTTAGTAGCAGAGTGCCTTGTTGATATCCAAGATGGTTACAAAAACAATGGCGGCCGTCGGTTAAAGCCGCCCCCTCCAGGAAGACGTGACCGCTCATAAAATACTCGCAGGACTCAAGATGCACCGCGCACACAATAGTTCTAATCATTACCCAGCAAAATTATTCAGAAATTAATGCACAACTAAAATACTAGTTGCTTAAAAGCAGACGTCATGTGACGCGTTTTTCAGTTAATGGTTTAGTACTGTTGTGAACAATCCAACCCATACATCACGAGTCTCAAGTTTTTTTTTGTTTTTTTTAGAATCAACGATGCGACTAAAGCTATTTATCTTATTGTTACGAGAAAGTATGGGGACAATAAACGTCGAAAAACCTTTACACACATTTATTTCGCCATTAAACCAAATGCAGTGTTTATCCGGCAAGTTGTTGCCGCTCTAAATTCTGATTACCCGTGTTTTTGTGTGTTTAATCGCAACAAATAAACCATCCGTCAACTCACCAAGTGCCTGCCTGCCTGCCTGCCTTACTCAGGTTCCATAAACGCGAGCGACCATTAACCCAGCTCTACAAGTGACTTCGAACAAGGAAAAACGACAAAGAGGAATAAAAGAAAAGGGGAGAAAAAAAAAGAGCAGAAACACGGAAAAGAAAGCTGGGGAAAAAAGTGGCAATTAATCACATGGTATCCGGCAGCGCACTTGGTTGGAGGTACTTCCTTTCCAAAGCGAAGCCGTTACCAGCCACAGTTCCAAGCAAATCTACGGACCAAACAAGATCATCGGGCAGAAAATTGGTTCAACCAGGAAAAAAAAAAGAAAGAAAAGTGCGGGGGAAAAAACGTTACCCTGTCGGTAACATCGCTTTCTAAGTAATTACACAAAAGAAGTTTTGTGGACGCATTTACTCTTCCCCCATTGGGACAGCTGGAAGTGATGGAATGCTTCCAGGAAATCGGAGACAAATACAAAAAAAATAAAAGATAGCATTAAAAAAAATACTGAAAAGGAATAAATTTATGCGAAACGTAATTATCGGCAAACAAATAATGTTCTACGACTTAGCATTACTAAGCTTAATGGTTTAGGAACATGAATTCCTGAATTTGTGTAGTGAAAGAAAGTAATTGCTTTTCGTTTTGAAAAATGTCAAAAAATGGGGTGGGCGGGCACTCTTCGGAATTCTCTAGCAACCGTTGAGCAAACTGTTCCAACATTTTTTCATCAGCATGCCAACAAATAGTCAGCAAGTTAACAAGCTTGTATAGTCACACTATATGCAGGATTTTAAAGCATGACTATTACTATTGAGGGAGGGGAGGGGGGTTGAGACCAGTGAACTTTATTCCCAGACCCCATGTAAGTCCGAAATATAATAATAACATAATTTGTTTCTAGCGCAGCAGGACTGCCAAAGACCAGGAGGTCGCTGACTTCCAGCCTAAAAAGGGAGAGTAATGACATATTATGCAAGTAAAAAGGAGATTTTTTCTTTCAAAAGCAGAAACTAAAAGCATGTGAATGAGACAGAAATAAAACTAGGTTGAAAACAAAATAGCATGGCCAAACAGATTGGAATAGGAAGGCTAGGGTAGGGAAGTAGGGTCACGACTGCCTTACCACCAAGGTTAGACCTGCCAGGGACACAACGGTACCGGTACCCGATGGCATCGCCTGACGTGTAGGAAAAGTACGGGACGGGAGATGACCAGTTGTCTTACATTATCACTAATTAAGATTAATAAAAAAAAAAATACAACCAATTAAATATATATACATAAAAAAAAAATCACCCAACATTAAGTTAAAAATAATTTTTTTACAAATTTAACATTATTAGTTGAAAGTGCCGAAAGAATTGTGAGCCGCTAATACCGATCGTTTTTTCGTGGTGGGGAAACTAACAAGCCCTCTTAATAAAAGGGGTAAGGTTTTCTGTAAGCAGCTTTCTGCGAAAGCTACCGTCCGAGTTCATGCATACTGTCCTTGAACGAAGGGCATTCCGAACCGGGACAAACCGGACCGCAAAACAATTTTCTTCTCCAGTCAAGGTGAGACCCCTGGACCGCAAGCTTCCAGGGATGACCCCGGGTATTACGAAGACGAGGGGCAAGGTCAAAGAGGGGTAAATCGACCGAAATAAGGTTATGTAGTATTTTATACGTTAGAATAAGGTTGAGCCTCAGTCGACGAATTCCCAGCCGCTCAAGGCTTGCCCTGGAAAGCCGTTCTAGATGATCAACATCTCGAAGTCCAGGGAGGCGTTTGGTGAATCTCCTCTGCACCGACTCGGCCAGGTCTATGTCTTTCATCAAGTATGGTGACCAAACCGGTGTAGCATACTCGAGAATTGGGCGAACGAAAACTTTGAATACCCAAACCTTTGTTGTGAGATTTCCCGACGTGAAGCAACGGTTTACCACTGTCAAATGACGGAATGTCATAGCGCTAACCTTCGAACAGTGAAGTGACGCCTGCAAATCTGATGAAAACCAGATACCGGGGTCACGGATTTCCTCGACAACAGGGAGAGTTTCACCCCAAGTAGATAGTAATAGTCGGGGGAATCGAGTCCAATATGGAAGGACTGGAATTTCGAGGTAGATAATGGCAACTACAAATTTTTGACCATACAAGGACATTCTCAATCTCATCCCGCAGTGCATACGGGGTCTGGTTGTCAATAATTCCATTCCAATTTTGATGTCATCCGCAAATTTAACACCATAATTATGGTGATGAAAAAATCAGGGTTAAATCATTTACATATATTAAAAGCAGAATTGGGCCAAGCATCGTGCCCTGCGGGACGCCACACGGTATACCCCGACCTTAGTAGAAAGTGTATGCTCAATGATTATTGTTGGGAACGATTATTTTAAAAAGCAGTTAGCCGATTAAAAAGAAGACTACTGACGCCACATCCACTCAACTTTGTGAGTAGTTTCCGGTGAATAACCGACTCAAATGCCTTTTTAAAATCAAAATACACAACATCACTCTGTGCTCCAATGTCCAACGCGCTGGTCCACCTAGCTAGAATACAAAGCAGTTGGTGGGATGCCGATCTACACGAGCGAAACCCAAGCTGGTCTGATCTCAAAATGGAAAACTCTTCCAGATAATGTATAAGTGAGGTCCTAATGATGACCTCCATAACTTTGCAGATGACGCACGTGAGGGCTATCGGTCTATAATTAAGTGGGTCAGAGGGTGAGCCTTTCTTAAATATAGGGACAATGTAAGCACGTTTCCATACTCCTTGAGTTCACCCTGCTCAAGGGACAACGTGAAAAGTTTAGAGAGTGGATAACAGATTTCGGCAGATATATGTTTGAAAAAATGTCTGGTCCGCATGACATACTTGGTTTCAGTTTGGACAATGCAGAAAATACGTCTGCCTTGTCAGATTTAACCACACTGCAATTACGGCACTGGTTGAAGGTCTTGGGCAAGGGAAGATTTTGGTTCCCGTCGTCCACAATAGAATTTGATGCGAAAATAGCACTCAATGCCTCAGCCTTCGAGAGGTTGTCCACCAAGATTCTTCCCAAGGACACAAAAGGTGGTAAGGAACGAGAGGTCTGGGTTTTCTGGCGGTAAAATTAAAAAAGGGTGGAGATATTTCCGCCCCGGATAATCTTCTCCTCCTGTTTCGAGTGCCATGTTTCGACTGATTTGGAGTACAGTTTGCTAGCCGTGTTATAGGCCGAAAGTGTGTGTTCATTGCGGTCGGCCCTATTAAAGGTCGTCCCTATACAATACATAACAAAAGCGAAAATCGTGTTTGCAGTTATGGTTTTAGTCATTATAACGATTGCCCATCTTTTGCGATGATGTACAAAACAGTTTATTTATTTCCATGGCTGATTTTATCAAAACAGTCCTCATGGTGGCCAGTAAAACGAATGTTCGACAAACTAAATTTTTAAAAAAGGATACAATATTGATAACTATATGGATATATCTTCACGGATATAGGATGTTGCATACACCTGCATCACGGATGGTTAAAGCGGATTAAACGAATTGAGACATCTCAAAAACAACAACACAATACACCACCAACGAAGAACAAACACAGTTCAACAATTAAATTTTCGGAGAACTCATATCTCCATCCTCAGGATTGTCACCCAAAACTATGAAAAAAAAAAGGGTTCACCTCACAACATCGCTCGTCGAATCCAAATTTGAACACTAGCGCTGGAGCACGCCAGTGGACCACGTGGTCCACTGGCGTGCGCGAGCTCGAGTGTCCAAATTTGGATTCGACGACCGATTTCTTGATATGAACCCTTTTTTTTCATAGTTTTAGGTGATAATTCTGAAGAAGATAGGCGTTCTCCGAATTTAATTGTTGTGTTTGTTCTTCGTTGATGGCATTGTGTTGCTCTTTTAGAGATGTCTTTGAAATACTACTGTGTCAACCATTAACTGGTGTTTTCGAAAAAAGTTGAGGCTCCAACCTTCCCTTTTAGCTGCCTCTGCAGCACCATTTATCAGTTTTAGGCCATTAAATTACAAAATTTTGAAATGTACAACTAACGAAGTAAATAGCACCGAAAGGAATGAAAACCAAACCTAAATAAGCTAAATAAATTTGAAAATGACGATCAGCATTTGAGTTGTACACCATACGTGTTATGCCTACTATATGCAATTATGTATTCGCTCAATGGTTTTTTTTATTTCTATGTTTAAAAATGTATACGAGATGTACAACGAATTACGCAAATGTAGTTCGATATAAGAAGCATTGTTCAAAGTTAGAAAATATAGGATATCTGGAAAAGCTGCAGAGAGGTCAAGCAAATTGGTAAAGATATTTACAAAAATCTGTTGAATACAGAATAATGCATAAATAGGATAGCATTTTCCACATTATAGGGGAATCTTTTTTATGACTTGGCATCAAGTGCCTTTCAACAAATTATGAAGGTTATAGGTGGACGCAAGATCGGTTTTATTTTGAATTACAATAGAAACTTTAACGGAAGTTGGTTTGAATGTTTGCATGATTCTGATCAAAACTTTTCGATCTGAAAGACTTTAAAGGCTTTGGGAATCAAAGTTGCAATGAAGCAGGCAGTGGAGCATATAATGTGACGTACTCAGGGAGTAGACGATTGAAATCAAGAATAATCTTAAAGCCAATTTACTCCTCACTGCATAGCTAGGGGTCTATGCACTGAGAACACATATTAGGCATAAAACACAAGTTTAGGAGCTTGGTCTTATCCTTAGCTGAGTCCAGGGAGACAACCTTTCGAGTTGTCTGCCCCACACCAAGTGGCTTCCCATGGTCCAAACCCTCGTATTTATGCGTGGGCCAGAACAATAGAAGTCGCCTGAGGCATTACGTTGCGTAACCGCTAACAGGTTGGAGCCGGCTCTAACTGGTTTTGAACAATAGAGTAGCCTCGTTCCCGGCTGTTGGCGTTCGGCCAAGTTCCGGTGTAGACGGAAGTTGACAGGACGCCAAGCAGCTCATGTAACTGCAAGGTGCACCATGTGCGTTCACACAAGGTGCGCCCTGCTATTCATAAATAGCGTGTTACAATAAGATGTACTGATTTGAGGAAGAAAGAAAACACAACTGCCCCGACCCGGACAAGAATCCAGGACTATCCCAGTCGGGGTAGTTGTTTGGCTTGCTTCCTCAGATTAATGTATCTGGTATTCTCACAACCTTGAATGCTGACTATTTGCTTTAGTAACCATTACCTAGTGATTTATTGTGTTAGCTTTATTTTGCAGGAAAATTCCACATCTTAACTAACATTAGGAAAGTGAGTAATATCAGGCAAAGAATTAGTAGGAACGATGAACAATGAATAGCGTTATTATTCACCATCTGGGAAGGTGGGTGTCTGAGGAAAGTGGGGGGGGGCCCCCATGCATTTTTCGAGCCCTCTCGACGGAGAAGTCATGCATTTTTTTTTGGCTTTGTTGGGAGTGGGGATAAAAAAAAACACCGTTTAAACAAGAGGAAAAAGCGCGATCCCAGGCTTTAAAACTGGGGACTTCAGGAAGTCAAAATTTCTTTAAAAAATGCCTTGCCGTTTTTATTCGTGTACCTTCAGGGCTGTGAGTATGGGGATACGAGCTCTAATGTTTTTTTTTGCTCAGTTAATTTAGTAGGTTTTGAAGTTTTTAGTTTCAATAATTATTGTTAATTGTTAATAGTTTTTTTCTTACACACCATGTAGTAAAAAGAACATTTTGCCGGCCCCCAGCCAGGCCGGCTAAAAATGGTTTCTTTTGCTGTAGAAAGTACTATACCTGTCAATTTTCAGCATTGCTGTGTCAGTGATGCTGTTGGTAGCTTGAGACTTGAATTGCCGCCTCAGTTTACCCTACCACGCATGTGCATGCGTGGACCTACCTATATAAGAGCGGCGGCTACGAGGGCTCATCATCTCTTTGTCTCACGTTTTTGTCAAAAGGTGACATGTGAGGGGAGGCAGGGAGGGGCCTAAGGTATAGTACTTTCTACAGCAAAAGAAACCATTTTTGGCCTGGCTGGGGGCCGGCAAAATGTTCTTTCTTTGCTGTGAAAGTACTATACCTGTCAATTTTTAGCATTGACAGGCTGACCTCGTCAAATTAGGTGGCGGGTACCTTTTGACTGAGTTACCTGGGGTACTGAGACGGTGAGTCACCTAAGTTGGTAGCAGAGGGCGTGTGAGTGCTTTTGCGAGCCATCATTCTCCCCTTTGTTAATGGTGTAAGAAAAAAAAGAGCTGAGTACAGAAAAAAAAGGGAAGGAGGTGACATTTACCTTATGGTGGTTGTTGCAGGTGGATCTTCTCCAGAATGATGATGTGTTCTTCAGCTTGAAGGTGAGGAATTGGGAAGGTAGCATGATCACAACAGAAATGGCAGAGCACTGATTGTGAGTGGATTGTTCATGGAAATGGGGATACAAGGATGAGCGAATGAAGTGGTCATCCCAATGATAGTCTATGATGCGGTTGTTCAGAGTTATATGAATTCCCCCTTTTTTTTTATTATAACAGGGGTAAGATACTGGATACAAAAAAATTGTTGATTTAACAATTTTTTTTTTTTTTAAAGGAAAAGAATTTGCTGGCTGTCTCTGATATTAGGTCCGGTGGGAGGGCCCTAAAAGGTGGCCTGAAGAAGTTAAGTTAGGATAAAAAGATTAGGGGAAAATTCGAAATGTTATAAAAAATGTACATACTCTCTTTTTTTTGTGGAGGGCCCATTCCGAAAGAGGGGAAGAGCGGGGCCCATGTTCATGGTGATTAGGTTTACTGTGGGTCAGAACATAAACCTAGGCAATAAAAACGTGCCTTGGATCTACAAGGTGTGCAAGGGATTTCAGGGGATGGGGTTGTGGAGAGGGGAGCCATGTTTGGGAGTAGTGGATGGGAATTGGTGGCATTGTCAAACTGCCATAATGAGTAGGCTAGTAGGCCATGTGCGATGCATTCGTTATGGTCTTCCATGAGTTTGAGATGTGGGACTGAGTTGGATCCTGCGGCGTGGCCGGAATTGTAGTCGTAGGTGATAAGCCGAGGTCGGTGAACTCGACTGGGCGTGTTGGGAAGCTCTGTTTCAATCTTGGGTCCCTTAAGAGTGAGGACAGGGCAGGATGTTGAAAGAGGGTATCTCTGGGGTAAGATGGTCGGAAACGGTACAGATCGTCGATTCCGTGGAGTTTCCAGGCCCGGAAGATGGAGGAGCGTAAGAATCTTGTTGGGAGGTTTTCATGCGTAGGGCTTCGGCCAATTCCAGGTCAGCAAGTCGTTTCATGTGGCCTGAGGTCTGTGACTTCAGAGATTGGTTTTCCTTTGATAGTTTGGTAATTGAGTCGTGTTGTTGAACGAGGGAGTCTTGGAGGTGTAAGAGGTAGGGTTTTACCTTTTTAACATTGCGTTTGTATTGTTTTCGGGCGCAGATGTTGAGGCGTAATTTGTGGTGGAGGTTTAGGATAATCTTGTCACAGTCGACTTCGATTGGATCCTCCGTGTCCAAGCCGTAAAGAGGCGATTCTGTAGGAGTGTCGTGGACCTCTTGCAGGAGAGGAGATTGAAGAGGAAGAGCGGATGTGATTGAGGGTGAGGAAGCCTCGAGTGGAGGCGAGTCAGCGTCATCTCTGTGATTGGGGGAAAATGGAGTGGCCGGAACCATGGGGTAGTTGATCATAGAGGGGGGTTCTGGAACATCTTCTATGAGTGGAGAGGAGGGAGCGTCCTGAAAAATTACGGGATCATCCTTCGAATTCGGGGGTGGAACATCTTTCCACGGAGAGGCGAGAGAAGAGTCTTAGTGCTGGCTGGGGTTGCAGAAGAGGCCGTTGAGTGAGCCCAAGATTGTTGTGACATAGGGGTAGAGGTTATATCCATGTCACCGGGGGTGGGTGGGATTGCCATCGTGGTTGAAGCTGGGGACATTGTTGGGGTCTCATTTGGCTTAAAATTCTTCAAAGATTGTTTGTGGGATGATAGTTGTCTCTTCCTAGTGGCCGAAAGGAGTTGTCGATAGGCGATCACTTGCCGATCTTTGAGGGGAATGGTCACACAGATTGAATAGGGGCATTCATAAAATTCGCATTTCCTGTGATATTGGCATACCTTGTGTGGGTCGATACGGAGGGGATTGAAGAGCCCAGGGCAGTGGCACTTGCCTGGGCTGTCGATCATGGGAGTGCGGCCAGAGTAAATATCCTGAGTGCTAAGCAGTGCAGCGTGAGCGTGACACAAAAGTGAAAAAGAGAGAGGAGGGAAGGCGGGAAAACTCCGGAAACGATAGGGGAATGCGAACAGGAGGTGGCGCGCCTGGCGGTGGTGGCGAACACTAGGAGGCTTGCGTCCGATTCCGTGATGGGCTAGCGGTTACCTAAAGCTTCGGAGTCTGGTCGCCGTACGGCTGGGATGAGGCGGGTGAAAGATTGGAGGCGCCTGAAGAAGGAGCGACTCGTGCTCTTGATTAGATTCTTCCTTCGGAACAATGTGGAAAACAACGTAAGAACGGCCAGGTCGTGATGACCTGGGCATGGTGGTGCAGATCCCGAGACGGCGTCGAGGCTAAAAGAGTCCGGATATGTTGAGTGAAAGAACTGCATAACTACAGGGGCAAAGATCAGCTTGAGAGCAAGTGCAAGCGTCATAATCCTGATTTGGTGATGACGGCCTGGTTACGATTAGACCGGAGCGTGCAGAAGACAACAACGTCAGAGTGTTGGACGAAAGACGGCCAGGGGGTCAGAGGCTGGGGCCGTCGAAGGACGTCCCAGTACAAATTTTTCGTGGATAGACAGGAGAGGAGTGGGGCGATAGATTGGAAAAATCTCAGCTGTGGGCAGACCGGAGAGGGGTGAGGAAACAGCGTGCGGAGGCAAGGCGAACGAAAGACGGTGAGAGGCCGGGGCTGGGGCTGCTGATGGACGGTCCAGTTCGTGATGGTTACCACGGCAGGCCACGTGGGATAGGGAGTCTAACTGACGATCAAATACAATGGTGGCCACAGGCTACAGGCAGACGAAGACGTGGTGAAGAGTTGCGGAAACGGTGGACGAATGACGGCGAGAGAGCCGAAGATGGAGCCGTTGAATGATGACCCATTTCGCAAAGGCTTCCATAGAAGGTCCTGAGAGAAATGAGGCATCAATGTTGAGGGAAGGAAAAACGATCCTAATTCAACAGCGACGTCCCGGTTATGGGCAGACCGGAGACGGCCGAGGAAAGCGCGTACGGAACACGGCAGATGAAAGGTGGCGAGAGGGAGCCGGAGACCGAATCGACGATAGGAGGTCCTAGTTTCTAACAGTTTTCACAGAGGGTCTATTGAGGAATGAGGCTGTTACATAGGGGCGCAAGAACGATGATTGCAAAAGGTGGCAATATCTCGGCTGTGAGCAGACCGGAGACGGGCTGGAAAATGGTGAGTGGGAACCAGGTGGACAAAAGACGGCGAGGGAGCTGGAGGCAGAGCCGTTGATGGACGACCCAATTTGCAACGGCTTACACAGTACATCTTGCGAGGCATGGGGCTCAACTTTGAGGTGTGCGGACGACAGTCCCAATTCGATGGCGACGTCCCGGCAATGGGCAGACCAGGGACGGGCCGGGAAAAAAGCGTGCGGAGCACAATGGACGAAAGACGGCGTAGGAGTTGGAGGCCGAGCCGTCGACGGACAATCCAGTTCGCAATGGTTTTCATAGAAGGGCCAGAGAGACACGAAGACATAACGTAGAGGTGCAGGAACAATAATCCCCATTCGACGGTGACGGTTCGGGTAAAAGTAGATTAGAGACGGGCCGGGAAGGGAACCAAGATTGGGCCCTCAGTGGAGAGACTTGTTCACAACTGTTTCCACGGGGGAGGCGGAGACCGAGCGACAACCCCGTCTCGACGGCGACGTCCCGGCTATGGGCAGACCGGAGACAGGCCGGGGAAGGAGTGTGGAACACGGCGGACGACGGTGAGGGGCTGGAGTCCGAGCCGTCGGCGGGTGATCCAATCGCAACGGTTTCCGTGGAAGGACCAGTGGCACATGAAGCCGCAACGTAGTGGTGCAGGAACGATGATCCCAATTCGACGGCGACGGCTTGGCTAAGGTAATTTGGAGACAGGCCGGGTAGAAGCGGCAGAAGCTTGGCGGGTGAAAGACGACAGCTAAACAATAGGCCTAACAATTTACAATATGCCTAAAATGTAAAATAGGCCTAAAAGCTAACACATTTTTAACCGGCAATTGTGATGGTTACTTCTTTTAGATTATATAATAGAGATCCCTGTTGAAGTGCGTGATGAGATGTGCGCCTCAACACTTTCGAAAGTGGCGGAAGTGTACAGAAGACTGGTTACGACTTCGTAGTCGCTGTACCCGCTTCTTAATAACTATCAATCCCCCCCTTCCTACCCTCCCCCCCCCCATTCAACTGAAAGACTTGACGGCGTGCTTTTAGGGTCGCTTTAGAAGGTAAATCTTTTGTTGCACATTAATTTCGCACATTAATTTCAGATACGAAAACCCGGTAACCCAAGGTTGGGCCATGAGTGGAGAGTCTTGTTCGCAGCAGCTTCCCTGGGGGAGAAGAGAGGCCGAGTGACAACCCCGTCATGACGGCAACATCCTGGCTATCGGCAGACCGGAGACGGGCCGGGGAAGGAGCGTGCGGAACACAGCGGACGAAAGGACGAGCCGTCGGCGGGCGATCCAGTTCGCAACGGTTTCCATAGAAGGACCAGTGAGGCGAAAAGCCGTAACGCAGGGGTGCAGGAACGACGATCCCAATTCGACGGCGACGGCTCGGCTAAGGTGGATTGGAGACGGGTCGGGAAGAAGCGGCAGAAGCGTGGTGGATGAAAGACGGCGAGGAAATCAAGGTTAGGCCGTGAGTGGAGAGTCTTGTTCGCAGCAGCTTCCTTGGGGGATGCAAGAGGCCGAAGGACAACCCTATCTCGACGGCGGTGTCTCGGCTACGGGCAGACCGGAGATGGCCGAAGAGCGGGGTGCGGGTGGACGATAGGGCCTCTGCGCGGGCGAAGAAGAAGAGAACCAACAGACTGTGCCGAATGGCGGCTAGAGACAAAGAGGTGACTAGCCCTCGTAGCCGCCACTTTTATATATAGGTAGGTCCATGCATGCGCATGCGTGGTAGGGTAAACTGAGGAGGCACTTCAAGTCTCAAGCAACCAACAGCATCACTGACACAGCAATGCTAAAAATTGACAGGTATAGTACTTTCACAGCAAAGAAATATATTTTTTTTTATCTAAAAGATTAATATGTAAAGTTGCTCAGTGGTGGTGGAGAGCGGAATTCTTAATCCTGCAGGCATTGACGGTGTTAGTGGAGTGGACATGTCTGACAGAAACTGTCTTAGTTGGGCGAAAACTTTATTGCTTGCTTGACAATAACGTTTTCGCCCAACTTAGACAGGTTCTGTTGAACATATCTCTGAAAACAGTGATTTTTCAAAGCGTGGAAATGTCACGTTTTTTCTGTTGTTTGTAGGTTTATTAATTAATAAATAAGATAGTTCTGCCCAACGTAGAGAGGGACAAAGGAACGGCAGGGCAACGCCACTCACTCCGTCCCATACAGGAAGAAAAGGTGCAAAAAAGACAGGGAATCCATGGGAGTTTTGATAGTTTCCAGTAGTACTAAAACTATCAATAAGTCGTACGGAGGAAGTGAGACAGGTCACAAGCAGCAAGCAGACTGCAGAAAGGTATATGCAAGGAATTGGTGTAAACCACAGCCTCAGGCAAGGAGTTCCAGCATTGGACTACACGTGACGCGAAGAAAAACTTACAGCAGTCAAGCCGCGACCCATGGGCTTGAAGCTTTAAGCGAGTGGGGCCCGGAGTCTTGGAGGAACAGGAAAAATAAAAAAATAAAACACGGAAAGTCTACAGGAAGGAGATTGTAAATGATCTGAAAGGTCAAAACCAGGTCAGCACGTAGCCTACGAGGTTCAAGGGGGGTTGGGCTGGAGAGGCGTAGACAATCAGTATAAGAAAGGCGCCGGAGACCAGGTAGAGACCGAGAGAAAGAACGATGCACCGATTCCGATCGGTCGATGTCTTGGAGTAGGTGGGGCGACCGGACGAAGCTGGCGTACTCCAGTATAGGCCGCACGTAGACTTTAAAAACCCACACGCGCGTACAGAAATTTACAAAAGCAAAACAGCGATTAACACCGATTCCAATCAGTCGATGTCTTGGAGAAGGTGGGGGCATCCAGACGAAGCTGGCGTACTCCAATATAGGCCGCACGTAGACTTTAAAAACCACAGGCGCGTACAGAAATTTGCAAAAGCAAAACAGCTATTAACAACATGCAAAGGCCTATACTGGATCTTACAATGTGCGGGGGACTAAAGATCGCTGGAGCAAGGTCCGTAACCTCAGATTTAGTATCAAGAATGTGGTTACAAATGGAGTAACAAGGAAGCAAAGAAGGTCTTTCGACGTGAAAAGAGTGTCACTTCTCGATAGGGAGATGCACAGTCAGATTTTTTTTTAATATTAATACGTAAGTGCATCAAGCATCTAAGATAGTGCAACCGACACCTGGGCAAGTAATCCAGAATTTTGGGATTCCTTTCGTTCAGTCCAGGATTCTAAAAATCCCGGAATTTCGATTTATTTTTTCCTTACTTTCAAATGACTAAAAATATTAACGAAACTCATTTTTCGCTATTTTCACTGTATTACAGTTCGTACTTTAAAATTGATATGGTGACAACAATTGCATGGGAATGTTGTGATGTAATCTGCTGTGTACCTTGTAGACTGTAATTTTCGCTACTGCACTGACGCCAGTGTGTGACGACCGCATACGCATATGTGCGACTGCTACGTGCAGTGTTATACACGTTCTGTACTATACAATGTTCAGAAGATGACTCAACCAACAAATAAGCGCTTTCACTAATTACGCGTGGCAAATTCTAGTATTCCTTTTGATGACGTCATATGACTTATATGCCTAGAAAAGGCTACTACGTAATGGGTCCACTGGAGTACAGAAAATATGACACCTGTTACATTAATTTACACTCAAGATATAGAGAGAATAAGGGAGAGAAACTATTGTTTATTTAAAAGATCTTTTTTCCCTCTAATTTAATTTAATTTTTTTTAACATAAGGTATTGCTTTAGGCATTATTTTAAGACTTAATTTTGCGTGGATTTAGCCTATTTTTAATGCCTAAAATTCCAGGAATAAAACTTATAATTCCGAGATTTTTCCATACTTATAAACGTACTTGATCCCCGGATCCAAGTGACATACAAACTCAGAAAATGACCTAATCAAAGACGTGCGGACTAGAAATTCACCAAAGGTCTTTCAAAATAACGTGTATAAGTCAATTGATGAAAAATATAAGCTATAATTCTCACTTCTAGCACCAGATGGCAATCACGTCAGAAGAAGGCGCTCGCTCACTTAAAAATATGGAAAAAGGTTTCATAAACACATGTGCAGGCTGACCGAGCGATGACTTCCGGAAAATACTTAAAGAGAGTTTTAATTTTTTATTATTGGACTTATCTTTTTCTAAAAAAAAAAAAAATCACTTATGGCAACTGCCGTCGAAGATCGTTCATTTATATAACTACTCAACGGGAGAATAAAGGTCTTTTTAAAACATTTCGTGGAATTCGTCGTTGAATGCTTGCCAGGTTAATTTTATGGAAAAACTCTTTGTTTAACTAATGCTCCATCAGAGCTGCAGCTAACTTGCATTTAGATTGAACAATCCTACCAAGCTTCAGTAATGATACTTTAAAGACGGCTTTTACTCGTTTCACACGGTCACAAAAAAAGTTTTTTGGTATTGACAGCGAAAATTCTTTCATGTTGCTAGACAAACGTAATTTGAAATCTATTATCGTCCCGGATTGGCACACGAGCTTTTGTACAATCCAATTTCATCATGCAAATGACTCGATCTCGTGCTCCTCGAAAGTTAAGTTAAAGAAATGCCGACTCAAATATTGCCCAACTGTTGCACGAAGTGACAGTATTCCGTTTATACTTCTCTGCGGACATTCCAATTTAGCGGCAGTCGTGGTCGGTAAAGTGGACATGGAAACTTGGATGAATGCCAGAAGAGGGATTATTGGAAACGAGTTTTCTTCTTAAATTTAAAGTATCCTGAAAAGAACACTCATTGCCTTAATGACCAAATTTTACACTGACTCAGCAAAGAAACAAAGAAAGCTTTGGTCAAGTTTCGGACAATGTGAAAGCCGGTAGATGGTGGAAACTACAGGTAAACCAAACTTTGCCTTCTCATGAATGAGTCAGTAACGCTGATTGTCCAGTTTCGATCATTGTTAAAGTTGGGAGATGTGGAAAATAATTAAACTAAACATTCTTTTCTACGGATGAAACAGTAACAACGATTTCGGACACTAAAATCTGGTAGAAGGTAGAATTCTATATATGGATGAAATAATAACATTGTCTAATTTAGGACAGTAAAAAAGCCGGTAGAAGGTAGAAACTAGTTAAACGAAATAATGTCTTCTATGGATGAAACAGTAACGTTGTCTAGTTTCGGACATAAAAGCTGATGAAAGATAGAAACTTGTTAAACTAAAGATTGCCTTCTTTGGATGAAACAGTAACGTCGATTGTCTGGTTTGGGCTACTGTATAAGCTGGTACAGGAATAGAAACCAGTTAAACTAAACATTGCCTTGTATGGATGATGCAGTAAAGCTGATTACTTAATTTTAGACACTGATAGAAGGACAAAACTAAACTAAAATGTGCCTGCTATGGATGAAACAGTAACGGTAACGTTATGGCTAAATTCTGAAACTGTAAAAGTTGGTAGAAGGTGGAAATAGTTAATATTGTCTTTATTATGTCTTGAAACAGTAACGTCGAGTTTCTTTAACTCTAGTCAAATATTTTTGAGGGGATAGATTGCTTTTCGAGTTTTCGAGTTTGGCCGAGGTAGACCGTACATCTTTTAGTCATATCGAGTAAATTATAGGAGAGCATTCCATATTTCACGGAAGAAACCTTAAGCAACACTACGTATATTTTAGTATTTAGTAAGATATCATAGTTAAGTAAGATATCATAGTAGTTTCATTCATTAGAAACTAGTTAAATTAAAGTATTCTATGACAGGTATTTATTTATTTTTCTTCTTCCTGCAGTTTAACTTCTCTTCATAGCTTTTCCTTCTGTTCCTTCTTTTTATTCATCAATAAGAAGAAAAAGCCATCAAGAGAAATTAAACTAGTTATGCAAGTAAAACGTTATGCAGTGAAAACCAGTCTCGAGTTTGGGTCAATCTCGAAAAAAAAAATTTATGGTCATGAATCGATCTCGGGTCTACCTATTACATGTCCACTGCTCTTGAATGCTCAACTACCACGAACCTGTCCATAATGGGTGGTTCTCGTTGTGATTCCCTCTGGCGTAAGAATGTGTGACTAGCATCAAAGCTACTGACATTAAATATCAATAACAGGTAATTATGTATGTCATACATTTAAACGTCATGACGCATAACAACTTGGACCTAGTTTTCATCTACAATCTTTTGAAGATATACTGATTTTTCAACTAAGATGGATAAACTTGTGAATAGTTCACTTGCAATTATTCAGCCGCTTTACGTAAAACGATAACAAACCTAAAATAATAGCACACACGCCGGCTGCGTGAAGACCACAAGGTCATAAAACAAACGGAATTTAATTTTCGACAGGTCATGTTCCTGTCATGTTCACCTAAATACAATAAAAACAAGCCATTACAAAACACTTGCCAATACCAAAAGTCCACAATACCACAACAAAACCAAATACTTACAACAAGTCATTAAAAAACTCAATTGTAAACACACCCACGATGGTGGATGTGGTTGGTGCAGCCCATCGTGGGTGTGTTTCTAATTGTGTGTTTTAATGACTTGTTGTAAGTATTTGATTCTGTTGTGGTATTGTGGACTTATGGTATTGGCAAGTGTTTTGTAATGGCTTGTTTTTATTGTATTTAGGTGAACATAACCTGTCGAAAATTAAAAATTCCGTTTGTTTTATGACCTTGTGGTTTTCACGCAGCAGTCGCGTGTGCTATTATTTTATTACCCATTTGACCACTGTTCTGACGTTGAATGAGAACAAACCATAAACTGCAGTTTCCAGATGGAAAAAAAAAAACTTAACACTTAATGTATTTACCACGTTTTGACGTGTAGCATTTTTGCATACTAAACGAATGAGAACAAGTTGAGTGTCCTGGATAAAAATACACAGAGTAGAAATTACATCTCTTTCACGTAGCAAACTTGGGTACGAGCCCGAGTTGCATCAATCTGGACTCTAAAAAGTACCCTCCCTTCCTAAGAAATTCTCAAAAGATGTAGGTTGAACTCTTCCATCGAAAGAATATGGCTTCTGATGGCTGCTTCCGCTAACAGGTATTTATTTATTTATTGCCGTCAGTTATCATCAGAAGGAGTTACCGGAGCACTATTTATATTATTCAATACAGGTCTATCGCAAATTGCAACCTTGTTGCTGAACAGGACCAAACTCAACGTGGGCAGGAAAGTAGCTTAACAAAATGTCTGGAGGGGCAAATCATAATATGTACGTCCCACTCCCCACCACACCTGCAAAACACAACTGATAATTTACTCCCATACCTCTTCCTCCAAGACAAAAACTGTTTAAACAGTTTGGGATGCACAGCCCTAATTCCTTTTAGGCTTTCAAAAATTTTGGTTGGTGTTGGGTTGGCTGTATTAGAAGGATGGATTAGAGCTGCAAACCCAGCAGGGATAACAGATAAAATAACAATGTTGTTAACGTTTATTGCATTGTTACTGGTACGATACACAATATTGGTAAAAATGGCTACCGACTTTAATAAAAATCGGTATAAAGCTACCAACCAATAAGAAAATTAAAAAAAGCCATTGCCTCATTACGCTTTCGTCAGACTTGTCTGTAGAGGCATTTGCCCTCCCTACCCATCTGGTGACCGCTCCATGTGTACGCAATATTGCGAAGGATTTACAGACTTGTCTTTGGGATTCTGGTTTATCCTTTCATTTGTACGTTCCTATTGCACCCTTAAAGAGTAATACTTTTTCTGTATGTTGCTGGTGAAGTTCCCAATGTCATTTAGCCAACAACTACAAAAAAAAAAAGAAGCAACCAAAACGATTTCTCTAGAAGCTCAGCTCTCACTTCACTTCCAAGCAGGCCATAATTTAAAGCTAGCCAATATAAATCTCTCTCTGGCTGTCGAAGTGATAAATGTGCATGGGAAATCGTTCTTCTTAGGCTAATGGGATTTGGTGCGCTTTATGGCGGGACCAGGTGGTCAAGAGAGGACAGTCGTTTTGAGAAACGTAAAGAGATACGAAACCCTGCTGCCCCCTCCTAACCGCCCCTCTCCCCGTCTCCGACTTTCTCGCCATTCTCGGAAGCCAGTGACTTGACAGCGTGAAGAAAACGGACGAAGAATTGGGCGTCCATCAGGGACCTGGACAGCTTTATCTGGTAGCCTTGCGTTGTTTATTGGATGCTTACATGCTTAAAATGCCAGGCGTAGGATTAAGAAAAGACTTAATTTGGCAGTCGCCTTTGGGGACTTATTGGGAACTCAGGTGTGTTTATGTGTGCGCGTGATGTTTTATCGTTAGACTATGCTTTAGTTGAAAGGTTCAACAGCGTATAGCGCCGTAGATGATAGAGCACGAAATTTGACAGCTGAAGATGGCAACTATGGCAGCCAATACCGGGACTTCATATACAGGGATCTCGTAGGCATTTATAGTCTCGAAGTTCCTGAGATTATATCAGCCGCAGTCCCAGGATTTTCCGGATTGAAAATGGGGTGGATTTCTGCAAAGACAAACAGTATCCCTGAGTCATATATATATATACATTTTAGTTCATTGTTGAATAAAAACCGTTAAGATTTTTATGAGTCTTAGTCTTCTGTACAGCCGAAACGACTGAAAAGACTATAGCAACAACTTCGTCCGTCCGTTGCCATTTTCAACTCCGGAACGGTACCAGGTTGAGAAAAACTGTTTTCCAAACCGTTGTGTTTGCGTCCAACACTAGTTTAAAAACACGGCAAATTAAAACAGCGTTACTTCATTGTAGCTAATAGGCTCTCTCGACCTAACTCAATGAAATAATAACATTACATCGTCGCTTTTAAGCACTACAGAAAGACACACAACAGTAAAAGCAAAAGGATTTCGTTAACGAGACACATTGGCCTATACTCTCGAACCAATTTCTCAGTTAGCTGCTATTTATACGGCAGTTGAAAACATCAAAGCTAAAAGTTGAAAATTATGCCTTAAATCATTTTGCTACGGCAACTTCAAGTCTCCACACCGTGTTGCATAAATGAATAAGACGCCTACTCTCGAACCCATTTCTCCGTTAGCTGCTACTTACGAAATTAAAAGGACAGCTAAAAAATAGGCCTAACAATTATTTACAATATGCCGAAAATGTAAAATAGGCCTAAAAGCTAACACATTTTTAACCGGCAATTGTGATGGTTACTTCTTTTAGATTATATAATAGAGATCCCTGTTGAAGTGCGTGATAGAGATGTGCGCCTCAATACTTTCGAAAGTGGCGGAAGTTACAGAAGACTGGTTGCGACTTCGTAGTCGCTGTACCCGCTTCTTAATAACTCTTAATAATCCCCCCCCCCCCCTCCCTACCCCCAATCAACTGAAATACGTTACGGCGCGCTTTTATGGTCGATTTAGAAGGTAAATCTTTTGTTGAACATTAATTTCAGATACAAAAACCCCGTAACACCCTTACCCAATTTTAATTATTTACGTTCTTACTTCCACAATAGGGCATAGAATTAATGTGGAAAATTTAAAGAGAATCGCATAAAAAAGATTTCAGAAGTTATAGTGACACACAAGACAGACAGCATAGGTTGATAAGCTCCTTAGCTCTATTTTGTGTCGCGTACTAAAAATTTGCGTAGTTTTGAATAGAAGTGAAAAATACGTCATAAGAATAGCTCAGAAGACTGGCTGGCCGGCCAGCCGGCTGCGTAACGCTCCGAGGATGCCATGCGATAAGTTAATCACGTTGGAGTTAGGGGTTGGGGGGAAGAGGGTGTCGAATCTGTATGTGTACTTACGCATCGTTTGGGGTAGAGACGAGAAGGATGGAAACGTACTTGGAGTAGAAATACGTCGTAGCAAAAGTGCGTCGTAGTAAATCGAGAAAAGAAACGCTGCAGTAGGAAGAGAACCGATTTTGGGGGAACGGTGAAGCGATGGTCGTCGTGGGTACATTGAAATGTCTTTATCCTTAGTTGGCAGTCGCGTAACGTACAGGTAAGCTATGTAAAGCATTGCTTACGGACCCCTGCAACTCGGGTGCCTACCAGGCGCCAAATATGGACATGGACATGGACAACATCATTGAGATTTTTGCATTGAAAAAAACTTGCCGAAAGTATCGCCGTAAGAGCCTCAAGTAGTGCTCTAACTACGGTATGCAAATTTCATGTTCAAAGTGGAATATGTTCTAAGCAAGTCCAAGTTCCCATTTAACAAGTGTAATAATGTAGCTACCAAGCAAAGCTTACAATAATTCGACAGTTGAGTAGGCTAAAAAATGCCACACAGACATGTTTTTTCATAAATTTTATCAAACGTTATTGTCTGTTTGCATTTACAAAGTAATTTTTTTGGACTGAAAAATTGTTGTTTGTTCGCGTAACGTAAACCAAACAACCAACAGTATGCGTATAATTTGGACCAAGACAATCGGAAAGGTCAAAGATTTGGAGGGGGGGGGCGGCAATATATAGGGGAGGGCCCAACCAAAAATTTTGCCTATGGGCCCAGAGACACTTTGTTACGCCACTGGTAGAATGGAACGTGGATCGGGCTCGGGGGGGAGGGGGACATAGTAAGTCAAGCCCAACAAAAAAAATAGGGCCACGTCATTTTTAGTGATGTTATAAAATAAATTCACCCGTCGATAGAGCAGTGACACGACGTAGTATTATTGTACATAACTCTATGCTGGAGCCTTAACGGGTTAGCTGCAAGGGGCACTTCAGAGAGAAACAGAAGGGTGTCATACTGAAGCTGATGCTGTGAAGAGTGATTTCTTAGACCTAAAACGCGCGATTTTTGTTGTTGGAGAAAACAACCTTATTTTAAGCCAAAGAAATCCGCTCTTCCGTTGTTTTTCCCTCCATTTTTATGTAGTGCACCTTGTAGTTATGCCCTCCAAAACCCATACTGCTGCCAATATGGCGACAAATGTCACTGCTCTATAGATGGGCTGCAAGATAATAAATAATCATAATAGAAACAATTAAAAAGCGTCTTCATGTTTCCTAATACGGGCATAACTTCTCCGAACGCTGCCGAGAAGCAGCTTCGTGGTTTCGTAAAAATCCGATGATTAACCAAGATGACGTCATTTCCCTAATATGGGCATAATGAGAATGAAAGCAAACAGCGTCCTCTAAATGAGATATACTGTATAGATCTGTGGTTTGTTTGTCGGCGACCATTCAGAAATGAGTAAAGCTTCGATCTAAATAATTACTGAAGCAGAAATCTCTGGCGTGGTCTTTTCACCGCGGTCTTTTCATTGCATGTCGGCATGGTGCTCGTTTTGAGGAAAGAAAATAAAAAATTCTCATGGAAAAAATAAAACTTAACTAAGATAAACACAAAAGAACACCCTCTTGATTGATTCTGTTCTTCACAGCTCTAATATTTATACGTCTCTCCGAAATATGTTCCTGTAAAACTAACAAAATTTACGAAAAGAAATGAAGATCGCATTCGTTTTACAATAACCGTTTTCGCATAATTCGTTTATAGGAGCCACTTGTTTTTACAAATTTTCTATGCATTTTATTCATTATCAGTACACAGGAGCGTACCGACGGTGGGGGGGGGGGGGGGGGGGGGGGGGAGGGGGGGGGGATTTTGGGCCAACCAGTGGGTCGTAGATATAAAAAAAAGAATTTCGTCATAAGAGTTGAGTTGTGTTTGGATGGATAAGCAACTCCCAGCTCAAATGCATAGCCGAAGTGCGTGTAGTCTTCGATGGCAAGCGTGACTTGCGAATGTATCCCAGAATACAAAGCGTGTCTGCTACTTCCACCTGACCAAGCCGCCATGAGGTATTCGCAGTTGATCCACTCGTAGACGAAGGCGGTAGAATTTTCTGTGAAATACGCCCTGTACTACGTTGTTTATGATGTATCAAACGTAGGTAAGATGAGAGATTGTAATATTGCCAGGCATAGGTGCCATTGTGTTTTGTAACAAAGCTTGACAGTCGAACGAAACCTTACCGCCGATTGTTGGGGAAGTAAATATCGTATTTTTGTAACACACGAGACGGGGTGGGCTGCTTATGATGCATGATATTTGCAAGAAAACCGGTGTAGAAAGAGTCATCTTCTTGCGACAACAGTAAGATTAACCAAGTTAAAATGTCATAGCAGCAGACAAATTGAAAAAAAATACTAAATCTAATTTAGTACCCGGCCGTTATACCAGTTTAGTAGCGCGTTATATAGGCGTCGTCTGCTTTTTCCGCCATGTTGAAAGATGGTTTAGTGGGATTAAACCTAGTGCGTTGGGTGTAAATTTCCGATCACGCGGCCGCGAGTGCCGATTGGCGTGGCGGTACGTACTTTGATGCCGCGCACTTAAACTTCCGGTTTAGTCAAGTTGCTTATCCATCCAAACACAACTCAACTCCTATGATGTCGTTTAACGTCCTGCAAGCAAAAACCATAAAAGTTCCGTTGTCGTTTAATATACATACACTTTCTTTTACATTCAGAAATGTCAGAAAAAAATAGCAGCTGCTGCTGGGTGTAAGAGGAAATTAATCAAGTTAGGCTACTATTTATTTTTATTTCTTCAGTTTCTTAATTAAATGAAAACTTAGGCTAGCTATAGTAAAGTGTACAGTTTTAATTAAACACAAATGTCCAAATGTTTAAAGCCATGTTGCGCTTGCGATTATTATGAAGTGATAAATTAAAAAAAAATTCAACGGTAATAGTAAAGGTAACAAATTTAAACATTTAATTTAAACTTTTGGGCGTTTGTGTTGATTTTACGTAATACAAGACAAGTGTTTAACAAATTTGTCCCAAACATAAGATTAGGTGGAATTTTAAGTTAGTGGGATTGTATACCACACTAATATTCTTGTCCCAAATAGTTCCAAACACGTTTTTGAGTAGCTTCATGATACTTTTGTTCAAATTAAAATTTTTTTTAACCATAAGTCAACTCAAAGTAAACTAATGCTCATAAAAATGAACTGGCTCAATATGATCCAGTTTGTGCGCGCTGTACTCAACTAATGTTTGTTTTGCAATGGGAATAAAATGTACTTATTTAGCAAAGCAACTCCTTAAAAAAAAGGTATCAGCTACGTCGTATTAGATGGACTTAGTGCCCTTTTTTCACAGTTCTTTAAGGCTTGGTTTTTTTTTCTGCTTTAGGATGTAGCCTTCCTGCTTTATCCACTAAAGCGTAACGCTACGAGCAGGGGAGGGAGAGAAAGGAGAACAAGTCGTATTGGGCCCAAAAACGTCAATAGTTTTGCAATAAATCATCGTAAAATAACCCAACCAACACGCTTGTTTCGGTACGCCCTTGCCAGTACAGTATCTAGACACCCGCTAATATGTCGCGACAAGTTAGGCAACAAACATCACAACAAACATCACGTCAATTCAATTGTCGAGGTTGTTAACCATTGTAGCGCGACGCCATAGCGTCAAGTGTCTTATATCCTGAAGCAGAGTTGGGCACATTTCAGGTACTTGGATAAAAATAATAATGCGGTACACAAGCTTAAATTGTGTTGAAATAGAGAGCAATGACCCACCTGACAAACATTAACTCGGGTAGGCCAGCTAAGCTGCTTTCAATACAAAATCTAACCCTCAATCTGTTACTAGCTAGCTAGTCCGCTCATCCCCATGTTAAAAATCCCATAGAGTGGTTATTCATCGATACCGAGATAACAGGAAGGCTTCCAGCAATGAAATTGGACGAATGGGTGCAGTACAATACGAACTGCGTACCTTTTATGGTTTGGAGCCTGATGGTGTAACGAGGATGGCGTGGGAAAGCGCGGGAGTACGAAAATATTGTTATAACCATTGTTAGAATTGTCGGCATCGTCTCTCATTGGACGGCCAAAGTTCGGACAATGACAACGTGTATACTGACACACACTAGTGTACCACGATAAATATAAACAACGTTGCCAAAGATAATTGCATTCACGTTCAGTTCACGAAAAATAAACCAACTGTAAAAACAAAGCAAAATAAACAAATGAAGCCAAAAACTGATAAAGAGGCCACCAAGTTGAGAGTGGTTCGGCCCTTCAAATGAGTGATGTCAACACACCAAAACTAACTAATTAAAATAAATTACAACAAAATTAAAATTAAACCAAAAACCTATAAAGAGGTGACTAAGTTGAGAATGGTTCGGCCTGTAGGCAAAATGTGAAAACCAATTTCTTGTTGACGTCGCACTTTTACACATCTGTACAGTAGTGGAGTTGAGACATACACAATTTAAAAAAAAAGGAGTGATATCATATCAAAAACAAATCTGGTAAAAAGAAACACCACGTACCAAATGGTTCGGCCCTTCAAAGGAGTGATATCAACACACCAAAACATTCGCCAACTTAATCGCACCGAATAATACTTTGGACGTTAAATGGAAACTTGAACATTGCTACCGAAAATGGCAATGTTCTAGTTTTCATTTAACCTTCGAACTATTTAAGTGGAGCGATTAACTTGGCGAATGTTTTGGTGTGTTGATATCACTCCTTTGAAGGGCCGAACCATTCGGAACTTGGCGTTTCTTTTTACCAGTTTTGGTTTTTGATATGATTGTTATATCAGCTTGTGAACCATCTAAGGAAACAAGAGCTTCTACATAAGGTCTGGCTGTTGTTTAAAACACGTGGAGAGGCGGAACTCTTTTCATTTCATAGAACTATTGGGTGGTCGATGCGGAATCAGTTGATTTCATCGTTGACTGCTGCAGGCGATAAAACAATTCGCGTTACAGGTGGTTGACCTCTGTGTCCTACGTTAACGAAAGCTGCCTGCAATCACTAACACCCTGGAGCAAGTTTTAGAACGTTCGATCAAACTGTAACCTGCTCTTTGATCAGGAAAATTCAGACGAAACATCTACTTACCAAAACGGAGCACAAAACACAGTATATCATAGCTGTAGATACATATTACATCTCAGTGCGCTTTTGTAAATGTAACAGCACTTGTTGGCCGACCGAGTAAAGCGAGCGAGTTCGGATGCTTGACTGAATTTGGATTTTGTCTGCCTGTCTGTTTGCTTGGTGAGGAGCCGGTAGTGTTTTCAATTTTGTTCTAAACTGATTGAAATTTCATGAAAGAGAAATATTTTTGTAGACATACGCGGTACAGCACTGGGCATCACAATTGGCAAAACACTGGGTAGAAATTATACATATAAGTGGGGCACTTATGAGCTAAATTGAATACTGGGTAGAAATCACGGCAATTATGTGCCGTAGCATCTCTATCAACCTTGTAATCGTGATCTTATTTTTGCCTAGTTTACATTATTTTAGGATACCATATGAGACTGCAGTATCCCTGTCTTTATACAATTCTACATTCTTTAATCGTTCTGGGTACTTTTTTTCCCCTTATTTTTTTGTCATGTTCTGTGTCTTTTCTTTGGTTGGCTATGGTGATTAGATGTTCGGGGTAGTTGAGATTTTGAATTGCTGCTATTTATTCTTTTTCAAGCACTCGGTTTTGTTGTTGTTGGTTGTTCGTTATCCTTGTGGCTTGGCTGATGCAATTGGTATGTTGTTTGTGTTCTTTTTTCTTCCTTGTTAACTTTCACTTGTCGGTTTTGATGGACTTTTGGATGCAGAGGGAAACTGGGTTTCACCATATTTTAAATTGCTTCTTTTTATTCTTTTTAACGCACTCGGTTTTGTAGTTGTTGGTTGTCCATTAGCCTTGTGGTTTGGATGACGTGACTGGTTTGTCCAGTTGTTTGTGTTTCTCTTCTTTATCTACTTATCTTTATTTAATAAAAAAGAGTTGCAGTGTTGTTAAACGGCCACCCGACCCAGACGGCAACCCTACCCAGTCGGACATCCGTCTAAGAAAAACAGTAACAATGCTGCGTTGATTCGGCATTGATTGTCAACAATAATGGCTTTACAAACATGAACACTTCCTCTGGATGGCAGCGCTCAGCACCGTTTACACTACCTCTCACTGGATGGCAGCACAGTCGTCGTCAACACCGCCAGATTGGGACTTTTCAATATGACTATTGTACGTTCTGATCATACAAATAGACGGCTTGAAATAGGGATCTTTCTGTGCGTTTTAAAACGTTTGTGTTAAATGATGTGTTTGTGCCGGTTCAGCGCAACTAGAGATTGCATTACGATTGCAAATAGACGGCTTAAAAAAGGAAAACGTGGAATTACAGAAAGAAAAGCGCCAACTGGACGCAATAATAGCGCAAAGCGAGTTTCTGCACAGTCGTGTAAAAACACAAAACGAACAATTGCAGAGTCGTACAAAACGCCTTGAATCAGAATTAACCTAAGAAAACAGCCTGAATCAATTGGCTCGCAAGTCCTCCAGTCAACAGTTACCACGCAAGTCCCGCAATCAACTTTTACCACGCAAGTCCCGCAATCAACTGTTACCACGCAAGTCCCGCAATCAACT
>JAHWFP010218349.1:59951-74848 GCA_023313725.1 Lithobius niger
AAGTCCCGCAATCAACTGTTACCACGCAAGTACCGCAATCAACTGTTACCACGCAAGTCCCGCAATCAACTGTTACCACGCAAGTCCCGCAATCAACTGTTACCACGCAAGTACCGCAATCAACTGTTACCACGCAAGTACCGCAATCAACTGTTACCACGCAAGTACCGCAATCAACTGTTACCACGCAAGTCCCGCAATCAACTGTTACCACGCAAGTACCGCAATCAACTGTTACCACGCAAGTCCCGCAATCAACTGTTACCACGCAAGTCTCGAAGGGCGATGTTTTGGATCTACTGGATGATGCGGTTTGAAACGAATCATTCGACGCCTACGAAGAATTGGTAACAGCAGCCACCAACAGTGAAGAAGTGGTAATCCCAGTCACTAATACTGAAGTAACTGAAGCTACCAATAACAGTTAAGAAAAGTGTGTTAAACTCATGTCACCACGCCACATTTTTTTTGGAGGGGGGGGGGGCGCGGGGGATTTTTTGTATCTCAAGTATTTGTTCCGTTTCCCCGCGATCACTCCTCCCTATACTTTTTCATGTTTCAACCTTGCTCTCTTCTCCTTTCCTCTCCAACCCCTCCCTCCCTTTCCTCCTTAGTATTGTCTGCACTGTGAAACACGCCGTCAGCTCCCGGGTTGTCGTTGTGGACAATTAAAATAAAACTTAGTGAAACTCAGTTAAATATTTTTTAAAAATGACAAAGTCAGCGGGCTAAAGGTTTAGACTTTGCTGTACAAAGGCGTATTTATTTATTTACGGTAGAAATATTCATATGAAACTGAATGGTGTCTAGGTTAGGGGTCATCAGCGTTTGGTAGCAAGTGTGCGTAAACTGAAAACGTAACTTTTAACGGATAAAACTAAGTTTCACTTATATACAACTTAATATTAAACCGCTGGCTAAAAGTTCTGTCAATGTAGATGACTAAAATTAAAGGATTACTGAAACTCGGGTAAGTATTGAACAAAATTGACAAAACCGGCGAGCTAACGATTTACACTTGGCTGTACAAAGGCGTATTTATTTATTTCCGGTGTAGAAAGGCGTATTTCGTTTATTTCCGGTGGAAAGACTCAAATGGTATGTAAGTGCATGGAGTCCGAAGTAAGGGAGGCGCTGATTGAGTGAGCGAAGCAAACGAACATCAGCGTTTCTTAGCCAGTGGGCGCAAAAAGACAGACGGGTTACACTCCTTTTGCAACAGACACATGAGAAAGTAGATCGTCCCACTGTTTTAAACGGTGCATCAAACACCACCCGCGCATATCACGGGCTTCAGCTAGTTGAATAATATTATCGAATGTCAACTTCGACTTCTGACATTAATAAGATCATGGTGCGCCGTTCTATTTATTATGTTTGTTGACGCGTTGCCCGTGTCACTTGTGGTTGTTCGCTGGGATGTAAGCAAGTGAACGTTTGGTGGGCAAGTTGCAGCTGGTAAGCTCGTTTCTCGTGAATATCTCCATTAAAAGATGTGTTTATCCTGCTTATTAATTACTCGTGGAAGGTCAAGATGCCTTCACCAATAACCCATTTGTACTAACTCAAGCTTACGGTAAAACGTTCATCCTTATTAATAAGACTGTGTATCCGGCCATGATTCGAGCGTCGCATAACACTTTAGCTTCGGTTCAAGCTGTCCCCGAAGTTGGCTTTGCTACATAGACGTGCATGCGTTGTTAATAATTCTCCCGTCGGGAACGATGTCTAATATTTGCCTATAACTCCTTCAGTACTGCCTAAACGTTCTCTAACCTTCTGAACAGCCCTCCTGATGGAACTAACCCCGTGGTGTTGAATTTAAAGTATAGCGAATTGCACCTGGACGAATTGACAGAAATGAGTGTGTCGCAAGGATGACCACGGGCTAATGGATTGTTGCGGCTGTGCCATTTCATGCAGTAACGGACGTATCGTTCTGAGCTCCGAGGGCGACTAAATTGAGCACATAATCTGATTATTGATTGTTGACACAGTGATACAAAGTAATACAGAATTAACTGAGCAAAAAACGGCTTCACCGTTTTGAAGAAAAACATTATAGAGCTCGACGTATCCCCATACTCACAGCCTGAAGGTACACGAATAAAAACGGATTAGAGTTCACTCGAACGCAACGAACTATAATTTGAACTATAATTTGTGTTTATTTTGTGTATGCATTTTTATCTCTTAATTTTGTAGCGTTTTGCTGTTTATGGCGTCTATTTTGTGTGTGTTTGTGGGTTTACGTTTTGCGAATTGGAGTTCAAATTATAGTTCGTTGCGTTCGAATGAACTTTAATCCGTTTTTATTCGTGTAACTTCAGGGCTGTGAATATGGGGATACGAGCTCTAATGTTTTTTTTCTAAACGCCGAAGCCTTTTTCTGCTCAGTTAATTTGTTGGCTTTTTTCGCTTCCATTTTATATGTGTCCACTGTCCACCGATTTTTGTTTTCGAAAAAAACGGAACATTAGAAATGGATACTTATGTTTAGGTTCCGCCGAAGGTTTGTCCCATGATTATTATTTTATGGCAACACATTAGCATATTTCTGGATTTAGCATGCGTCATCTCGATGAGTAATTGATTCTGGATTGTTTCAGTATCGTGGCAACAATCGCGGAAACAATTCAACTGGCTTCCCGAAACCCGCATTGAAAAAGTAAATAAGTCACTCAGTCATGTCGGCCGCCCAAGGCCTCAAAATTGGAGACTTCGCACCCTACGGTTTAAAACTTGAAGATTTAAGGAAAAATCCAGACAATTTAGTTTTGGTTCTCCACAACGAGCTAGCTAACTCAAACAACGACAATGTTAGTTTCCCGGCACCCAACCATCGTTGCATCTTGTTCGAGTGAGCTTCTCTGCGTCCTTTTAGGCTCGTAAGCTTTTAGGGGCACTGGGCTTGGGTGCTACTCTGCTTCAGCAGCGAGGTTTGGGTGGCTTTCCCGCACCAAGATTAGAGTGCGGGGGACATCCGTGGTCCTGGTGTGGGGTGGTTCTGCCGCTTTTGGACTGCTCGATAACCTGCGAGCCTGACCCCGAATGGGTTGATATCAGTTGCGATGCATCGTTTCACAGTGGAAGGTGGGAGAGAGGGGCCGGAGTGTGTGTCCCTGAGTTTCAACAGGAATACAGTTATTTTCTCCAGTGCCTCCCATCGGCCTTTGTTGGAGAGTTGGTGGCCATGTTTGTCGCGCTGGATGTGGGGTTGGATCTCCATCTGAGGCAGTTTCGAGTCCTGACAGACTCGGCAGCAGGGATCCGCTTCTTGCAATCGGCTTTCAGGCAGTTGGTTGTTAGTCATCTGCTGGCTGTGGAGATCGGCCTGAAATTGGTGAGTGCTGTGCAGCGGGGAATCAGGGTGTTGGTGAGGTGGGTTCCGGGCCACGTTGGGCACTTCGGGAACGAAGTTGCGGATGGGTTAGCTAGGCAGGGGTTCGTGGAGAGGGGCAATGTTGTGACTTTCCCAGTGACTCCAAGGGACTTGCTGCCAGTGCTGAGGTGGGTATCTGTTAGGGACTGGCAGGAAGAATGGGATGGTAGTATCGTTGGCCAGCCTCTTTATGACATCCACCCAACTGTTGCCTCTCCATGTAGGTTGGATGCTCTCTCCAGGAGGGACGCGGCGCTGGTGTCCAGGCTGGGCACCAGCGTCTCTCCAATCTGCAGGTGTGGTACGGAGCCTGAGACAGTGGGGCACTTTCTTTTGGTGTGTCATCATTGGGCGGCCTTCCGGGGCCGGATTCTGGGGGACTGAGAGAGTGACTTGAGGGAAATTTTGGACGCCTCCTCGCACAACGCCGGGACATTATCCACTCTGCGGCAAGTTGTTAGATTTTGTGAGCAGACGGGTAGGTTTGGCCGGACTCGGAAGTGACTCTGAGGAATTCTGGCGAGGACGGGGTAAATACTGTAATTGTTAATACATCCAAGCTGCCTGTAACTGTATATAACTGTATCACTGAATAGGTTAAGTTGTAGATTAAGTTTTTAGCGTCGAGCGTATGACTTATGGTCTGTAGGCTCGTGTAGTGAATTAAAAGTTAAAGTAAAGTGAGCTATAATCCGATATTGTGCGCCTCGCCTATTGTTATCCTGTTGTTATATGTTGCAGCATTGTAACATTTTGACATTGTTAGCCGCTCTGCCGCCGCCTCCGCCTTCTCCTTCTGTCCAATTTTCTGTAATTCTCGTGCGCAAACGAACTCTAATGAGCCCGGCCTGCCGGCAGTGCTAATAATTGACCGTGATGTCTTCTTAATTGCTGTTGGACTACACAGGTGCTCTAGGCAGAGATCAAGGCCAATGGATCTAGAGTAAGAATGAAAAGGAGTGGAACTCTCCAGAGATTGGCGGTATCGGATGCAAGAGGTAAAAAACAGTCTAATCTCCGCCGGCTATTGTCCAGAAACGGTATCATTATGCGGCGAAGTCACGATGCAAACCCCGATCCGAGGGTCCGGAAGTGATAATAGTGTTGTGTGGTTCAGCTGTGACGACACGCTATGGAGAATCGACATCATAATTTCTCACACAACGGTAATGTCATTTGCCGTATTGCCACATTAGTTAGTCCATCTCTGTTGTATAATAATAATAATAATATTTGACCAATCTACTAGCGGCGGTCGGGTAGGTGGAAGGGCAGAAGCAACTAATACCACTCCCAATTTAATTTAAAAGCTCAGTAATTTCTAAGCAAGAACCTGTTTAAGTCCGTCTTACTTAAATGTCTTTTGAAAGAGGCAACCGAGTTCGCCGCAACAGTTTCTTCACTGAGCGAATTCCAGACAGGAACTACACGAACAGCAAAGAAATATTTCCTACAATTTAGATGTGAAGGCTGTGTGCGCAACTTGAGTTTATGCCCCCTCGTGTGGGTGACAAGACTAAAATCGAAAAGCGGCAGTTGAACACCCAAGTAACCATGGAGAATCTTGAATATCAACACAAGATCAGATTTTAATCTACGCAGCTCCGTGGTCTCAAGCCCAAGCCTTCTTAAACGCTCTGATGCACGGATGTTGCGAAAACCAGGTAGTCCCTTAGTGAACTTGCGCTGTACCAACTCAACCAAGTCCACATCTTTCAGCAATGATGGGAACCACACTGGGCTGGCGTACTCCAAGATGGGTCGCACGGAAACTATAAAAGCCCAAACTTTGATTTTGATATGTCCCGATGTAAAACATCGGTTAACCACTGATAGCCGACAGAAAGCCTCTGCCACAATTTTTATACAGTGCAAGGATGGTTTAAGGTCGGTGGTGAACCATACGCCAAGATCACGTATCTCCTTTACATTGGGCATGGTTGTTTCGCCCAGCATGTAACGAGACGCGTTTCCCCACTTACCAAAATAAAGTGTGCAGCACTTTGTCTCAGAGATGGGAAGTTACCATAGTGTAGCCCACTCTGAGAACAGGCAATATTATCTGAAAGGCGTTCACGAGCTTCTGCATCGATCACTGCTGACCCAAGTTTTAGGTCGTCCGCAAATTTGTATAGCTCAGACCTATCATTAATGCAAGATAAGTCGTTCAAGAAAATAACAAAAAGCAGGGGACCCAAAACAGAGCCCTGCGGAACTCCACTGATTATATCAGAAGAGGATGACACTACTCCCTCAACAAGTACTCTCTGTGAGCGACTACTGACAAAAGACGCCAGCCAATTCAAAAGCAATCCTCCAAAGCCAATCTCTTCAAGTTTGAATAAAAGTTTCCTATGTACCACCGATTCGAATGCCTTCTTAAAATCGATATAAATAACATCGGTAGGTAGGTATGCCATTGCCTATGTCAGCCGCAGAAGTCCATTAATCAAGTGCTAAAAGTAAATGGTAGGTAGTCGAACGGCCCGGTAGAAAACCAAATTGGTCTGGATGAATTTTATTATTTTCTTCTAAAAAGTCTAGCATCTTCGTGCGTATTACTGATTCCATGATTTTACAAGGTACCACCGTCAAAGCAATTGGACGGTAGTTAGAGCAGAGAGCAGGATTTCATTTCTTGAAGACTGGTACAACATTGGCTGTGCTCCAGATCGAGGGTAAGGTGCCAGACTTAAAAGAAAGATTGAATATATGAGAAAGGGGATAACTAATTCCCCGGCTAACCTGTTTATAGAAGAAGGCCGAATAGCCATCCGGACCGGTTGCAGCATGGCTAGGCTTTAATTTAGATATTTTTTGGTCGATAAGCCATGGTGGAAAATCTACAGATTCACACCGGGCTATTAGATGATCCATAGCTCTAGGTTGTGGCAAAGGGCAATGATCGTTCATAATACCATTGGATGAAAAGAAATTACAAAGGGCTTCACCTTGTCAAAATTTTCTGTAAGAAAATTTTCACCCTGTCGTAATGGTGGAAACGTACGTGCTGTAGAAGTTTTCTGCTTACAGAAGCGGAAAAGAGCCGAAATGCTGCCCTCCGAAATAATTGAGGATTCTTTAACCTTATGCCTGGATTCCACTAAGGTGTTGTACGTGGTTCTGCAAGTATTGTACAATGTTAAGTTTGCCTCCGAGCGATTCAGTCGAAGCTTATGCCACAGTTTAAGCTTTTTTTTTTTTTGCCAACTTCGTAATATTACGTGGAAGTGGATGGGGTTTCTCTAGTCTACGAGGACGAGATGGCAATCTGCAGCTGGAAACTAGCTCATCCAAGATGCGACTAAAGTCGCCCCAGGTCATTATATGTCTTGCATATTTAACCTTTTCTGGGATTTTTAACGATTTTGCTGGGAGGAGGAGAAGGTAGGGAAGTGTTGAAATCCTCCAAAGTTTGGTCAGTCGGCAAAACAATCGGCAAAATTGAATAATAATAAGTTTTTACGAGACCAAACTAACTTGCAGGAATGCTGCCAGTGTGAAATAATTTGAAAAATGTAAGTAATTTGCAAGTGGTAAAAAAATGTGAAAAACACAAGTGTTATGGTGAATAAAAAGCAAAAACGCACAAACAAAATAATGACAATCAAATTATCCGACCTGATTTCTGGCCCGGAATTACGTTGGCATGTGTGCGGTTAGAACACGAAAAAAAATGGGTTGCTTTACGAGAGAATTCACATTGAATCGCTTTCGTTCTCTTTAAAGTTAAATTGCAGAGAAATTAGAATTATAAGATATTACAAGAAAAATTACAAGAAAAATTTTTATTATGAATTGTGAAACTGGTGTGATATATGAAAACGAAGAATTAGTTACAAAAATTAAAATTACATATACGAAAAATGTGGGGGAAAAAATGAAAAGCTGGTGTGTGAAAAACGTGAAAAATGAAACGTGGGAATGTAAATAAATGAGAAAAAATCTGGGACTTCCGGTAGCACCCCTAAACTTGTCATCCCATCTTGCCAAAATACAGGGTGGACCACAAAAAACTGACGACCCAACATTTTTTAAGGCCAACTTTTCTAGTTAGCACCTCCTCAGAACCAGGCGAGGACAGAAATCTTCCCGTTTCATTAGCCTTGATTTCTGTCCTATCCTTGTTCTGAAGGGTGCTGACTAGAAAAGTTGGACTTAGAAAATGTTGGGTCATCAGTTTTTTGTGGACCACCCTGTATTGTACAGTTCAAAAATTGCGCTTGTCAATTATGTAGATTTGAGTGAAAACGTTTTTGGCCTCAGAGTCTATTTACCACACGCCATGGCTGTTTGCTGTGATGTGCATATCACGTGACTGGGCTAGTCCAATCAGACGGCCAAACAGCCGTTGTTCTCGTTCGTCATTGGCTAACTCATGGTGACGTCACGGCAAACAGCCATTGCGCATGGTTTTCCTATGCAGATGTGCAACTAACATACAACGCTGACCGCTACGTTTCTCTCTTGCGGATTCTTAAGAAACTAAGCACAAGCATCTAAGGACAAGGTTCTATACCAAGGAAATACCGGTTTGCATAGAGACGGCAAATGTTTGAAAATTTACTTATTCGGAAAATTTAAGAAGTCGGCAAATATGGCTTGCGCCTGTCCAACTTTTAGTTTTCCGAGCATCTCTGCCGAAGGGCGGGTTTAGGCAACGACTATTTTCTCGCCTACCAGCTTTTAATTGATCAATACTAAATCTGCAGGCTGCTTCTCGCCTTTACCGGAGCCTGCGGCTTTCGAGTCGTCTATACGAGGCAACCATAGCAAAGAGGAGGACGCGGATCCTCTCCTCGTACCCTCACAACCCGACGTACGATGTGTGCGGCATGGCAGCGTCGCTTTATGACAACAAGAAAACAATCTTTACTGCAATACAAGACAGCCGACTGATTTCTGAATGCCAGTGTTTTGATGGTTTGTTTTCGATTCGATAACCCTGAAATGTACACCAGCTTGGATTTTGAGCTCTCGCTGCGAGCAGCTGTTTATTCCACCGTCGCCTGATCACTGCTATATAAGCTGGTGTTTGCAAGAGAATAGCAAATTTTTGAAATAGCGAGAAAGGACAACAATGTTGAAGCAATGTTTAAAATTACTGTTGGACCAGTTCTTTATCCGTGTTGTTATTTATAATACATTTAGTTTGTTAACTATTACCGCATTCATTTAACAGAAAAACTGGAAACCAATCGTAAGTAAACAATGGTTGACTGGCAAATAGAGTACGGCGAGCGAGAATTGCCTAAACACATGCATCCCTAAAGATTATATGCATCTGTAACCGGTTCTCAGTCAAGTACTCAAGGAAACAGCATATTATTAATGCATCTTCATATTAATTTTTTCTTTGAATTAAACTGCTGGCTCGAAAGGAGACAGCAGAACCACTCTTCCAACATCTCATCTTTCCGCAAACAGCAATTTAATTTTATTGACATTAAATTTGTCGTAACTGGGAACGTTTTTTGTGTGTGTATGTGGGGAGCGGGGGAGGAGGGAGGGGGGCAGACATGGGTAGAACAATCCTCGTTTTACTGGCACAATGCCGGATTCTCTCTCAGGCCATTAAACCGACCATTGCGTAAGTGGTGGGCATGTTATGGACTATCAAATTTTCCAGGTCCGGGATTAAAGACATTCAGCAAATCAAACGGTTTTTATCTCCCTCATGCAGCCAGCCCCTACATGTTTATAGTTGCATGGCATCCTGAAACACGACGACGATGACGACGCAAATTTCGTGAAAGATTACTCGTAATTTTAAACCGGTTCGTTGAATAACAGCAGTGCTTAGAAGCCCCCGGCTATAGGGGCAATATATCCAACGTAATGCGTAAACACAAATATACCTTGTCGTAACTAATACGCAATGCTGCCACTGAGGCAATTATATACTCATGTAGGTTTGGCATGCTTTAGTAGAGAGCCCTTCAAACTCCGAACACTTATAATTTGGAACTTAATCAACCAGCAAAAAATTATGTAGGAATAAGGCAATTAAACTAAGCCATCATTATTCATTTGAGGTTTGTGGTTTATTGGCTTACGCCGTGCAGTGCCACACAGACTATTCCACTTGGTTCGAATTAATGTTTTTGTTTTTTGTTTTTCATGTAAAACATCATAGTCACACATTAATGCTACAAATATGCGACTATGACTATTATTTTTGTAATTTTTTTGCCGTACGTCATTTGAGGCAAAATAATGCCTGTAGAGATGAATTAGCTCAATTCTGAACCTTTCACGTCTTAGACGAGAAAGAAGCAAGCCAAGTGGGTGCGGGGGAGACCCAGGGGTTATTTCACAGGACGACCTCCGAATATCACAGGCTACCGAGAAAATGTGCAGAACAGGCCAGAATAGACTGAAAGATTGAAGTGTGAGATCACTTTAGGCCGAAGTAGCCTAACTAGTTGCAGATCCGTTCAGTTAAATTAATAAAGTGTTCAGTACCTACATCGCTATACCCGTGCTGCACAATGTTGTATAACATATAACTGTGTTTGTCCCAGTAGTACATCTTCTAAGATATAAACCTATCTTTTATTCTGAATTGCTACTCATGGCAGCAACGCAGAAAATTACGGTACACTTGACGAAACGACAAAGAATGCTTCTAGGTAGTTGAGTTGAAAAAAGACGGAAGTTACACGAGATAAAAAGGCAGGAGTTTGTTTAAAAAGTTTAAAAGGTAAAACTTAAAATGTGATATTTACGATTGCTTTCAATTCTGACAATATTCTAGCAATGTTCTTTCAATTCTAAGGGTAGGGATAGGAGTCCTGATTTTGCGAACCAGTTAGGCATCAAAGTTCTTGAATAGCTGTATTGATTTCACGTCATAAGGTTGATGCACTAACGTTATCAAGTATAAATGAAATTCCCTTTCACATATGTGGTTATGTTGGCGATGGTGACAGCGCAGACTGGCAAAGGAATAAAAAATGCGGCTGGCGATAACGCTTAAACCAATCATGGAACACTCAATCGAGTAGAGACAATCACGCTCGTAATTTGTTGTGATTGATCGAAAAATCAACTTGTGACAGTTCAGGCTTCGCTCGATTGGATTATCGTTCCGTTTCATTGGCTGGTGATGAAGCCACCAACGCCTGCAGCCAAACACGCCAATACACCCCCCGTTCATTCCTCGTTGGTGAATCTCGCTCGGTTTGCTGTCAATGCACCAGCTACGAACGTCTATGGAATGTTACAACGTTATGTCTAGGTTGGCGGCCCCGAAGCTCATAAGCACGATTTCCGGCTGTTTATCCACGAGACGTCATTGAGCACATCCCATAATGCATTGCACAATTATTGCTCCTTCTCTACTTTTGGCAGGAGCCAGATAAAAGCAAGTTTCTGCTGGTCATTTGGGTCATACTGTGAACTACTGTGAACTGATGAAAACTTCCTTTACTTGGGATTCTCGTGAACTAAGCTACGTTGTTGTAGGAACTTATACACCAACCCTTTATAAAAGGCTTGAGGTCACCCACATGTCACGAAATGATCTATCTACCGGTAAGTTTTTACAGCCCATTTACAATGAAACGAGATCTCAACCAATGCACTGCGACCGACCGTTGCTTTGACAACCAACCCCTCAGACAGTCGCGCGCAGTCATGTTGGCGATTGTAGCAAACACAAGATTTCGTATTTTTCGAACGCAGACTGACGTCACCCACCGACCAACCAATGAATGACAAGTAACTCTGACCACGATAGCTGAAATGCAAGATGGTGGTGGAGGACACTCTTGACGCTTCGATTAAAGCTGTTTGCCTTCACGAATGTCTATGGAACGTGATAATTGTGGATCTAAAAATGATGCTATATTCTGAAATAAAATATAGAAGCACAATATAATGGGTGCATGATATGGCCTTAAACTATAGGACTGAAACGTAAGTTCTAGCTGAACTCATTGATTTCAGCTAGAGCTTAAGCTTCAATCCTCGATTAAGGTCATATCGTGCACCCATCGTATTATGCTTCTATATTGCAGTATTGATTGGTCTGTCATCGTTGTTCTGAGTGAGGCAGGGGGAGTATTTTCAGCATTGTATTCGCTGCCGTTTCTTATCTTTATCGTTCGTTTGTCTGAATCGTCAGTCACTAGGCTATCACCACACCTTCAGCGATCGCCGTGGCAAAGGCAGAACTGGAGATGTAACATCAGAAAGGAAATATTCACAGCACTTCATTCACGCATGAATTTCGAAGAACATTCCCACAGACCTGGTTTCTGGGTTATGGATTTCTTGGTTTTACTGATCATTGTTGATATGTAGAAACTGGTAGTATGGATAAGTATGATTACAAATGCAGTTTTTCGTTGAAAAAGGAAACCTGGGTTAAAAAAAATCTACACAAGCAGAATATGCTCGAAGTAGCTGGTGTCATGCCGTTATGGTAATTGGGTTTAGGAGAGAAATGGTGACTTTACATTTTGCTATGGCTTCCAGAGTTTATGCCATAATAAAATCATGGTTTGGTATCGCAAAAATGTCTTTACATGTTTGAATCTTAAACTCCAGAATTCCTTTGACACCAAAAGAGTAATCAAAGGCCAATATTTAATTCCCCTATGAAAAAAAAAATAGAAAAATTTCTAACAGCCAATCCAGCCTGTAAATTCAACATGTAAAGTGCGCGAGCAACGTACGTGCGTAAACATTGCTTACATTATTTAGACCATGAATTACCACAAACACGTAAAAGTCGGTGGATAAATGCAATATGAAGCATTTGAATGTCATTTTGTCCTTGTAAGCACCAATAATGCCTCTCTTCGCATCAAATTTTCTTCTTTCTGGTTAGTGATTAACACCTTGACCAGCCTGGCGTAATTCTGACATGACCTGAAGCACTACAGAGGGCAAAAGACTTCAAAACTTACAGATCGAATATTAAGCAATCTAAGAATAGAGCTAGCTTTGCGTGTATTTGCGGTTTAGATTTGTTACTTTACATGGATGTGTTCCTTGTTACTTATTCACTGAGGGAGCAAAGCGAATGAGGTCCTGTGTTAAGTCGAAGATTCAGCATGCTTTGTCTGTCTGTATGCTTGTCTTTGTTGTTCTGCAATTACAGCCAAACGCATAAATCGATTCAAACGAAATTTGGGTATTGAATTCTATAACGTTTATCATGTTGAACACAAACTGTTTAGACAATTTTGAGAATAACACACTCATCGAGAAAAGTCGTATTACTAATTTTACGGAAATTCAGGATGGCTGCCAAAACTGGCGTCCGACAAAAAAAAATGGTTTACTGCTGTTGCGGAAAATTGGGTGAACCGATTCAAATGAAATTCCGTAGGAATATTCTTTAAAATTTGACGTAACGGCTTAACGATGTTGATCTTGTACCACTTCATAAAAAATTTAAATGGCGGTTCGCTTGTAATTTCTAAAATATTCATCAGCAGCAACCCAGACTGGTTTACGTCAATAACTAGTTCATCAAACAGGGTTCTAATCAAGTTTTTTTTTATCCCAAGGGCGACTGAAGACCCAAGATGATGACAGAAAACGACACCTATTGTGCGCACGGCGTATCTTGAGTCCTGGAAGTATTTTACGAGCGGCTACGTCTTCCTGGAGGGAGCGGCTTTAATCAACGGCCACCATTGTTTTTGTAACCATTTTGGATATCAACAAGGCACTCTGCTACCAAAAACGTACAATCGATTATCTGTCTTCGTTCTGCAGCGAACTCAAGATAGGCCGCGCACACTTTAAAAAGCGTATTTCACTTAAAATCTCACAGTAAACTGTGAAAACGGAGCCAGTAGCACAACCGGCAACAATGTATACCAAAATATTAGTTTTAATTGTTGCCACTTGAGCTACTGGCTCCGTTATTCACATTTGATACAAGTGCTCATATCATTGTCCTTGCACTCAGTAAACCATTTATCAGCTTTAACATCTGAATTTCGAATTCAAATTCCCTGAACAAAGATTCCATTTAAGTTTTTATTTTGCAAATAAAGAATGATGTGCCTAAAGTTGCACCTGTAAAAAAAAAGTTACGGTGGAATGACTTCATTATATACGAATTGTTGTGTGTGGAGAGGGCGTGCAAGGTCTGCTCTTCATCGAACTACTATAGGCAATCGGACTGGGATTATATTTACGATGTTTGTACCGGTTTTACTTTCAGTGTATGTATTACTGTGCACTATTTACGCAGCTGTATTTACAGCACCGATTCGGGCGCCTGTAGCTCATGCAGACCAAGCAGGCATGTAGGTTGCCAGCCCGCGAGCTATCTGCTTTACGTTCTCTTTTGGATGTAAATGTCAGACTGTCTGAGCGAGAATTTAAGTCCAAAAGGCGACGTAAATATGTTTTCATCATTATTAATTTAACTGCTGTTTTGTCCACAGCCTGCAAGATAGGAATCTCATTCATGTTTAAGCCCGTAGCCCGCTTGGTGCTGAAGTCGAGAAGGAAATGCGGTGCCGCTCTCCGCAATACATACGACAATATCTGAATAGTACAATGCGGTGCGAGCCAGACAGGACGATAGCACGAGAAGCTTGATGCAGACACGTACTAAATATTAAACCATGTTCGGGCATTTGCGTCAACGATAGCATCGAAGTTGCCTGTCGTAAGCAATGTGGTCCGCCATTTTCTTACCAAAGACTGCAACTCGACAGAGCCAATACTTTCGTCCCGCTAAGATGCGCGCAGACATTTTTCTGTTCCCGAAGTATACAGCAGCGGCATGTGACGTCATATTGGCTACTAGAGATATAGCTGCAAGGGGCACTAGAATAAAATGGAGGGTTAAACAACGGCACTTCTAGTCAAGGCAGTGCTTTGAGAGCGGCTTTCATAGGCTTAAATAAACGTTGTTTTCTCCAATCCCTTATGCTGCTAGGTTGTAATTGGAAAATAAAGATTCCACTTAAATTTCCCTTAGATTTCCCTTTAATTATTGACTGAACCAGCGGTGGAATCACTGATAGGGGGTGGGGGTGGGGGGGGGAGGACGTTGGGGGTAATCCCTGCCTCAAACCAACCAAAAATAAAAATTAAAAAAGGATTGGGGCTTGCATTCGTTGAAGTCAAATTCGCAACACGCAAGTTGATACTGAAAACCTTTTGTGCGAGGTTGAACTGTCCCATGTTTTGTGACCAGATTGTCGTGAAACGTTCAGTTCCAAACTTTAACTTTGATTCCTAAAAGCGACGATATACTATACTGAGGCAGCCTCTTAATGGAGAGGGAGCACGGAATACGAGGTCACGTAAACAGCAACATGGTCGGTATTCGTTCAATCTGATCAACTTACAGTTTCTTAATAATATAAATCTTCAATTATTCAACTTCATTCAACTTATAGTTAGAGGTTCGAACGTCTAACTTTCGTTCTTCATTGATGAAAAAAATTAAACTCAGGAGCTTCATTTCTCGGCATGGTCCCTCGGACAATACTCAATCAGACCGCGCTTCGCGTTAGGAAGGGGGAGGAGGAGGAGG
>JAHWFP010218352.1:0-33249 GCA_023313725.1 Lithobius niger
TTCGTGCAAATATCCAATTCTGTATGTCCAATTCGTCTATAAATCCGCTGCATGAAAATTAGTTTCTCCTTTCCCTCCATTAGTAAAGCGAACTTAGTAATTCTTATTCTATACGACTTTTCGGTCCACCTCGTCCTATAACATCCCCCCCCCTCCCTCTCCCCGCTATGTTTCCACTTGCTTGCAAGTTAACACTGATTTCTTGTGACGGCCTGTATGCACGGATCGATGGGCGCTTTAAATGAGATTAAATTAAACTACAAACGACTCTGCCAACCACGAATCGACGCAATCCCTAATTACTGTTCCTCCTTTCTTGTTCCATTTTACCTGACAATGAAGAGCGATCTTTATTTTATTTATTTTTTTCATTTTTTTCCTTCACGATTGTGTCCTTTTATTCTTTAATCTTTTATAATCCTCCTTCCTTCCTCCCTATCTCTTTATGTAAATTGTGTTGATTTTTGATTTTCCCTCTTAGCTTCGAGACTATTGACGTTGGTCATCACTACATCCCGCAGCTCTTACATTATCTGCTTCCAGTTATTCGCCCACCCAGCAACAGCAACAGCTTCGTGCTGTGACAAGCTGTTTCCCAAAACGAGCCGAGGCGGGCGTAAAAATCCGTTGAAAAATCGTATTAATTCGGTATTTTATTCAAAACTTTATTTGTTTGATGAAGCCTGTAGTACACAAGCCTTCACATTACGTAAAGTAAGAAAATAAAACGCACGTAAAAATAAGGTTGTCATAAATTTTCTATCAGGGGCTGTTAAGAAAAGCGTAAAATATAACCACCAACCACTCCCCCGAAAAAAACGTAAACCAGTAATTGCACAGGCAGCAGGAATAGCAGCTGGGAATAGCCGCTAAGTCGAAAAAGCAGACGTGAACCGGTCAATAATTTTTATTAACTATCTATATTTGTTTTACATTTGATCTTTTAAATTATTATTTTATTTGAATTTATTATACATTAAACAAATTTTTAAATACAATTGGATAATGTCGGTTAGTTTTAAACTAAATTCCCAAAATGTTTATTAGGCTCAGCATAGATTGCGACACAACCCTAAAAGCAACACATATTGGCTATAAAATATTTAGTCTGCAAGTTCCTTAGTAAACGTGTGCTAGCGCAATAAGCTATTAAAATAGAAAAAAAAATTAGGCTTGCTTTGGATCAGCTCTTTTATGTCTTATTTGCTGCTGTAAGGTTTCTGCCTCCCTCCCTCCCTTCTCTTGGGGCCAAACGTTTATGGCCACCGGGCTAACTATTAATGAGCGGCTTGGGAATAACATGCTTTTGTTGTAAATCTGCACATACTTTCCATAACCTCGCAAATTTAATCCTCCTGAGACCCGGGGGCTCTCGTTTTAAAGTAGTTCTTTCGGTCGTGGGATTCGAGCTGGCATCTGCTTGGTTTGGAGGTGGAGATGCTGACCACTGGGCTGTATTTGCTCACTTTACTCGGGGTCCCCGGGAGCCCTCTTACAGCTCGTGTTGCGCCTAGAACCTTCCTTTTCCCCGAATTTTACAGGTGTACAGTATACTGTACGTATACTGTACACCGGGTCTCGGGAGGTTATATCGCGCATTGGTGTCAGGAGGGCAAAACGTAGACGTGCCCATAACCGTCTTTCCCGGACCACCATTCCTTTCTGGACGTGCCCAGGCATGCTGGATACAGGGACGCTGGAATTCTGACTTTAAGGCACAGTCGCTCACTGGGACTAGTTGCACGTAAAGAACTGGTTGTGGCATGCAGTGGAGCTAGACTTTGGTTGCTGGGACACTCCGTTTGCCACAGTGGTCAACAATGGATTCATGGCATTCTGGGATGGAGCGAGCTGTCCACCGATTCTGACCATACGAGTTCTCCGCCATCTCGCCGCGTTCAAGGCATTGCAGGACCCTGAAGGACGTAGGATTTATTTTTAGCTTCTTTTCCCCTCACTGTCTGTGTGATTAGTACGGTTTACCAAGAGTAAATAATACATAATTCCAACAGGATGATATGAATTCAGCAGTAATTTCCTTGTAGTCAGCCGCAATTTCCTTGTAGTCAGCCGTAATTTCCTGATAGTCAGCCGTTATTTCCTGACAGTCAGCCTTAATTTCCTGATAGTCAGCCGTAATTTCCTTGTAGTCAGCTGTAATTTCCTGATAGTCAGCCGTAATTTCCTGATAGTGAGCCTTAATTTCCTGATAGTCAGCCGTAATTTCCTTGTAGTCGGCTACAATTTCCTTGTAGTCAGCCGCAATTTCGTTGTAGTCAGCCGTGATTTCCTTGTAGTCAGCCGTGATTTCCTTGTAGTCAGCCGTAATATCCTTGTAGTCTGTTTTTTTTTTCTCCCTACACTTCGCATTTCATTAATTCTAGGCAGTGTTGACAAGGCGACAAAAAAGGAAGTCCCAAAGCACACGGCAAGTGGGGAATAGCCTGGCATCGTCGTCTGCAAATCAAGAGAATGCAGGTTCTAATCTTGGACTGACCCAAGTACGAGTAAGACTTAAGTAAAAAAAAAAATGTCTGAAGGCAAATAACATCTTTCCCAGGGTTGAATTAGGAGACTGTAGGATAAGGGTTTGCTGGCGGCCAATTTCTGCATTCCCCTTCTTGGTTCGACACTGCACAACCTACCAGAGAGCTGGCTGTCATGGCGAATAAGGCGATGAGATCCCTCCCTTGTTTTAATTGAAGCCGTGATTTATTCAACGGGGTCTAATGGTGCCAATTAAGGCCTTTCCCCCCACTTTCCCCTTCCCCTCTTTTTTTCTTTCTTTCTATGACGTCTTGCTCGCTAGGCCTGATGATGAAATGAACAGGTTCTAATGAAACTGTTACTCTTTCGCCCGTCGTGTTTTTTGAACGTTGCTCGTGGGATTACGGTGCGGGAATGGGGCGCTTTGCAAAGAGACATCAGCCCCAGCAGAACACAAACAAACTAACGGGCGCGAGAGAATGGGAAACGTGGCCGTAAAATGGCGGAAAGTAGGATTGTCTGGAGATTAAAGTCTTTGAGCGAATTTTGATGCTGTGATGTCCCAAGCTCATTGGAGCTCAACGACGACAATTAGGACAGCGCTGAATGACGGACCGGCCCTTCACGGCTCAGTTGTTGATTGTATGCACAATTCCTGTCCTGGTGGAATTACCGTGAAAGTGAGCATTTCTGGAACTTTAAAGGGGGAAATTCGGAGATTTACGTTTGTATGTCCTGGCCAAATCTTGATTGACATTCAGCGTGTCCGTACTGTTTCGAATTTCCGGATTTTCCCCTTCCCTAAAAGGGATATAACCTTCCAAACAGGGCCGTAGCTGCCGGGGGGAGGGGGCGCGACACGGTCGAGGGGGGGGCTGCCCCCCCCAGTCACCAGCAGAGGGGGCAGCAAAATCGTTTACCTAATCTTTAATAAAAAGAAATAATAATTAAAATTACAACAGATCATGTATTGTATATGTATTACTTTCAAAATTGAAGCTGAACCTTATTGTCAAAATAATTTTAAATACCACTGAATGGTCAAAATAAATTGCAGCTTATTTTACGATTATATAAGCTACGATATAATCAGCGCAGTTAGTGGTTTAAGCTTTTCCCGAGCTCTTCCACCATCATTGGGTAGTTTCCTGCATTACAAAGAGCATCAGTCGTCAACACCATAGCTGATTCCTCATGGGCCAACCCAAGGCGTCTGGGTGAAGGTCATCACCTTGGGTACCCCCTACCACATGCCCTTCTGAAAAAGCGTGATTTCATACTCCTTAACCGTGCCACGGCAAGGTTACTGTCATAATGAAAAGAAAGTATGAATCTGGCGCCCAAAACCGAGCCAAAAAAAAAAAGGATGAAAGAAGATTTTTCTTGAATATTAACATGAACGCATCGTATTGCTAAATAAATTTCTCAAGAATATGTAAAAACAGTACCCTTCAGAAGACAGATAACGCAATGATGAACAGTAAAATACTTCAGCTGGACCCCGCTGGGGGAGCTTACAGCGCTCTCCCAGACCCCCTTGCTGACTATGTTCGGCCCCCTCCCACAATTTGTTTTTGGCTGCGTCACTGTAGACGGGGGAACCAAAATCAACTTTGCCCCCCCCCCCCCCCCCCCCAGTTAACATAACCTTGCTACGGCACTGCTTCCAAACGAAATTACAATCAATCTTACAGACTTGTGTGTGTTCAAGCAATTAACATGTTTTCTTTAAATATATCTACTATTATATCAAGTAATTGTTACATTATGGTATTTTGTACACTTGTATGTTATACATTTTATATATATATGCATTTTTCCATCACTTTTCCATGCATGGAGTTTTTTGTCCAGAACTTTTCCTAGTTTACAATTTCAAGGATTGGTACGAATATTGCCTACCAAAAAAGTTTTTGTTTTTGAACGTGTCTCTTAGATTGCTAAAAGTTAATTAAGTGGTTTTCGGGAGCTCACGCATGGGTTTTTTTTTTTCTCAGCGCATGAAACGTTTTTTATGACATGTTCTAAAAATTAAAAAAATAAATAAATACGATCACGCATCTGTACTTTCATCAAACATTTCCTGGAGCCGATGACCACATCAGCTCTAGCTCCATTCACATGATCGCCCGAAACAAATGTAAGGGTCGTTCAGAGGTATGTCCCAACTAAAAACTTGGATCTAAAAAATGACTTTTACCAAATGTGCAACTTTTGCACGCTCACCCTGGAATTACAACACAGATATTGTAATCAACAACAAAATGTAAGCTACTGATTGTGTTTTGTGTGGTAAAAAAAAAGCCATTGCCCGAATCTGAAAAATCACGAATAAAACGTAAAAAAAAAAAAAACCGACCACTCACATTTTTTTTAGCACTCCTCCCGAGAACCACTTAATTAATTTTTAGCTGTTCCTGATGAAGTCGTGTTTGCCATACTTGATAGTAACAGCTAGTCCCACATCCCATCATGCAGTGGTCAAAACGGGAAATCGATCCCTATTCATCTCCGCCGTAACACGATACAGACTCTGCATTTTATAAGTCTCGAGTGTTGTTTAAAGCAATCGATACGGAAAGTCCTAAATCCGGTGTGATTACACCCGGAATCCCGTTTGCTAGATGGTTTTGACGTTCGATTGATGTTTGCAAATCCGGTCTTGGCGGTCGTAGAAGCGATCGGCTGATGAAAAGTGACACGTGCTTGCTTTCGTCATTACCATAATATTACGTCGACACGAAGGGAATCGGTTTACCGCGCTCCTCCATGTTCCAAATTAACGTCTTATTATAGTTGTGAACCGAAAGTTGGAAGGTGATCACATTCCCAGATGGGGAGAAATCTCAAGTTGCCGAAGCTGCGTAGTCTTATTACGCCGATCTTATCACACTGTCGGTCTGTCACTCCTCTTAAACCACTTATTAAATCTGGAACTTACTTGGTATGAACTTAAAGTGGCACGGTAGTCACCGAGTGAAAGTCTTGCGGAATATGGCAACGTCTAGCGCTTTCTAGCACTTGCTTGCTTCAAGTGGAGGAATGTAAAACGCCATTCCTTTAAACGAAACAAATATGCCACGTGCTTCATTAATTACTGAATGAAAAGTTGATATGTCCTCGTGCACCTGGGAGCAAGCAGCAATATCACTGTCCCTAGATTGTGCCACTCGGTAGATTCGTACGATTGTCTGTTGGTGACAGTACTACTTTAAGCCGACGGGTGCTGATGCTGCTGAAATTGTATGCCGTATCTGATGACGGGAACAGAGACTTCGTAACGTATCGTCATGCCAAATCACGAACAGCATTGGGCGAAATTGTACAACAACGGCACGCACATTGGTTTAGTATTTTTCGACTTAGGCCCTGGACTGACAGTTAATAAATAAGTACATAAATAAATAAATGATAAATAAAACCTTTTTGCAATTGCAAATGGTCAAGCACGGATCGGGAGGGACTGCCGACAACCTGCCAAATCTAAGAAGAAATAATGAGGAAAAACCTACATGGAGTTTAAATTAAGAAGTAAAACTATTTAAACGCAACCCGATAGGAGGGTATGTCATTGACTATACTTCGTTTCGCAGGCCGCCACGTTTCTTTCCACTACGAGCGAAAAAAGCACGTAAATCCAATTTGTATATAGACTCTAACAGTAACCATGTAGAGTCTACAAGTGTGATATCCACATGCTTTTACACTCGTAGTGCAAGGAAACGTGACATCATACCGTCAGTTTGCTGCGAATGTGGAACAAACTGCAAAAACGACATGTGGGATTGATAGTCACATGTCAAGTTTAGGGTAAGGATCGCTGCATGAATTGGTCGATATTTATGCTGATTAAACTCTTCGGGATGCTTCTACTGAACAAAACGTAACTTTGTGAAGATCAAGTGACAAGCTTATGCAAGCCTCGGCACAAACTTTTTGTTTTAGTTGTTTAATACATTTGTGCTAGTCGTGAAACTTCCTTAAATTTATGTACAAACAAACTTACGGAACCTGTAATTCGACTGAAGGGCAAATGGAAATAGGTCAGGAATCGCTGTTTTTTTGCCGTCATGTGCAGTAGACTCGAGTTTGCATTTTTTTTTTTTTTTTTTTTTTTTGGACAGCTAATTGTAAAGTGAATTGTTTTTAACGTTTATTTGCTTTGTATTCGTGGGTATAGGCCTATACACTACATGTTGAGGTAACGCAAATCGGGTAAGCTTTGTAAACGCAGAAACCTGACTCCAATTCCCTCGCGGAACGTGCAAAGAAAAGGAGTCTGCTTCGATTCGTATGACTTCGCGTCCGCTAAAATCCGTCATGGATACTTTGAACGCCTAACCTCGGGGAAATAAACCATACAGCGTGAAATTCTACCCAAGTTTAAAATCTTCGTGGGATACTATTAATGCTAGATTACCTTCAGTTTCCTTATTCTGTTTCCTCATTCTGTTTCCTTTGTGATAAGTGTACAATGGCTGCCTGTTGACGTTACCTTTGATTTTACTTAGCAACTGCGAATCATTTCCGGTGATACTTCCTGTTTACTTTTGTGGTACCTATAGAAACTGTTGAGGTGTTGCCTTGTCTAAATTTGAATTTTTGTAATGCATGTTAGCCCTCGTTTATTCTTGCCTATGAAATAGCTTTGATAATATTAAGAAAGAGCACGCGTTAGCCCTAAAAACGTTTAGTGCCGATGTTAACACTTAACACTTTTTTGTTTCAAGTATACGCGTACTTTAGTCAGAGGTGGGAATCGAACCGCCGACCAATTGCTTTTGCGGCCACGATTCTGACCATCTGCTGCTGCTGCTTACTTTGCAAAAGCTCGCGTTGCGCGTGGGACTTTACCGATCGTGCTTCTTATAGTATTAAGCGACTCTAGTATCTACACCTGCTTACAGCCCTCCCTGTCTGCCTTGTGAACCCTTGGTAGTATTAAAAGCCGGTTGCAGCTATCTCGCTTGCCATAACTTTTTCACAAGCAGCTAAATGAAATCAACCAGTCCTGGTTGCAAAATCTCCGCGAGTTTTGCTACAAGGAAAGCAGGTCCAGACACGCACACTTGTTGATAACCGCGACGTCACATTTAACCTGAAAAGACTTAGCTTTAGTAAGCAATCTACTTAACTAACGTCAAGTCTCCTTGTGCTGTGGAACTATTTTTACCATCATGTGGAAAAATGCCCGTGTGGCAGATTATAGAGCTTAAGACTTTTAGTTTGTCTTCTTTCAAACCAAACAGCTGGGGAGGCATTTCCAGTTCCGTAATCTAACTAAAAACATCACCAGGAAGTAGTTTGGATGCAATGAAGAAAAGTTCAGACTATTTACACTAGTTAATTAAAATGACTAGTGAAAGGCCCGGACTAAGTTTAGCCGTGTAGCAGAAGCAATTCTCTTCGCCGTCTACTCCGCTCCACCCCTCCCCCTCAAAAATCTCTTACCCCATCGATACCTCCCAACTGTAATTGAGTTCTGTTTGTGTGTTGTACAAATGGAGGTAGGAGCTAAATTCGAGTAAACTTGACCGAAAATTCAAGAGGCACGTCTAACTCCACAGTATAAATATAAAGTTCATAAAAAAAAAATACAAAACAAAACTTACCCGAAACTTCGTTAACTTCGAGTAAACCCGACTGAAAATTCAAGTGTACCATCGAGGTTTACTGGAGTGGCGATGCACTCCCGTTTAACGTAGAAAACCTTAATGTCATGAGACCACGTGACTTCCGGTTAGTAAAGTAAACTTTAACGTCATGAGATCACGTGACTTCCGGTTAGTAGAATAAACCTTAACGTCATGAGAGCACATGACTTCCGGTTAGTAGAGTAAACCTTAACGTTATGAGATCACGTGACTTCCGGTTAGTAGAGTAAACCTTAACGTCAACTCCGGCCAACAGAGTAAATGTTGACGTCATGAGAACACGTGGTTTTCGATCCATAGAGTAAACCTTGACGTCGTTTCCGGTCGACAATAAACCTTGTCATCATGAGATCATGTGGCTTCCGGTTGCTGTCATGACTGTCGTTACTTCCGGTCAATGCTGTAAACCTTGATGTAATGAGATCACATGACTTCCAGTTAATAAAGTAAACCCTGGCGTCACATCTGGAAATATCATAGCCAATTTCCCTAAGTCCAGGAGGAGGAGAGGAGGTAGCAAATGGCCCATTTTATACCTACGTCCAGGAGGAGAGCAGATAGCAAAATGTAAATTAGAAGTAGTTATACAAGTGTGCCTTTTACTACCGGTGGTGTCTCCGACCATGTCGCATTACCTGTCTATTTATATTTCTGTCTTCGTAATACACAGCTTCGTTTCTGTTCATGGACTTTTTTGTATTTAGACTTTGTTTAAAAAAAAAAGGCCTCTTGTTGTAATATAAGAGTCTAAAATACCTCAGTTGGCCTTAAACACAGAAGTGCATTTTTGATTGTGCTAAATAAACGAGTCTATTTTTCAGTAGTGCTAAGTAGTATTAACCAACTGTGCCCTATTACGTTCAATTCTTACTTGCCATTAACTAGGCCTATTCGAAAACGAAACAAGAGTTGCATATAAGCAATATCTTTTTCCTGCTTTTATTTCTGGGACGATAAAACCAATGGAATATGTTGTAACAGCTTAAAAATGTAATTACTTCCTAAAAAATGTATTAACTGTTGAGGCCAAATTACTGGTTTAAGTACCCATTCCAAACCCGACTCCATGAGCATTAAATGGAAGCACCAATTTAGGAGCAATTCAACTAATTGAGCTAGCTAGTCACTGGAATAATTATATTTGCTATAAAATTCGATAAAAGGCTTTTGGCGTAATTGAATGGGAATTCGTACGTTGCCCGAATCGGCCCTGTTCGCTCCCAGCTTTTGAATGCAATGCCGTTGATTGCTTTTGACGAATGTATTTGTTTTGTTGTTTAATGGGTGCGAAAGGTGTTTCATACGCGGCTGTTATTTTGTCATGTTCTCCGATATTGGTAAACTGGTGAGAACGCAGGCCTTTTAGGAGACATTAATTTCGTTGAAATTTTCTGATAGAATGATAACGTTAAATTAATCCACCCAAAACCAAAACTGGTATAAGAGAAGCCGCCAAGTTTACAAAAAGGGTCGGCCTTTCAAAGTAGAGATATTCAACCAGGGAAAGGCCGCCAAGGTTAATCCTATTAGCCAAGTTAATCGCACCGAATAATACTTTGGACGTTAAATGAAAACTTGAAGATTGCTACCGCTAGTAGCAATATTCTAGTTTTCATTTAACGTCCAAAGTATTATTCGGTGCAATTAACTTGGCTTAATAGGATTAACCTTGGCGGCCTTTCTCTGGTTGAATGATATCGCTACTTTGAAAGGCCGACCCTTTTTGTAAACTTGGCGGCTTCTCTTATACCAGTTTTGGTTTGATAACGTTCAATTAATATTAATATCACAAATTCTCTGTTAATAGCTGGAGATTCATTATTAACAGTCTTATTTTGTAAATGAAAAGGTAGTGACTGAGCAATTTCTCCAAACATCATAGTTATTTTTAGTTAACGAGTTTCGCTGTTGGAGTAATGTTCTTTTCTTCTGTATACATAACTTAACAGCGGTTTGTGCAGATAGATTTAGTTAAAACCGTTACGGTTTGTGCATTCAGGATAACAGTACTGCTGTGCAGTCTATGACAGTTCTTATTAACTGTTGGCGACACGTTCGCGTTGGTAATTTTTTTTTAGCGAAGCCGATACTATAGAGAATTCTCTGTTGTTGCTAATGATTTATTTTGAATAGTGGCCGGGTCTAAACATTTTTAATATTGAAATAAACATTCCTGCTATAACAAAATATTTCAGTGTAATTTTGTTATTATTGGCCCTTGTCAGCCTTAAACTAATGAAATTTTGGAAGTGTTTTCCTTTTTGTCGACAATTTTTTTTTTTTTTTAATAATTTCTTTGAGCCTTAAGTCAGCCGAAGCAACTTAATGCTTGTATGGCTGAACCGGCTCAATTTTGAACATTACCAGACTTTTAGAGGAGAAGAAATATCTGGTAAAGGGAGGTGCCAACCCGGGGATTCGATCCGGGAAACCTCCGATCATCGTAGGGGCCGAAAGATTGTCCAGAATTCGCCAGAATAGTTCCCATAGCCGCTGAAGGAGCATGGTAGCCTCTCACGGTACCCTGGCCGGCAGTCCTGGCGGGGACTTTGCGACGGTCCTCTTTCCAGGGGTTCGACCAGATCCACAAACCTCCAGCAACCAGGCCGAGCTCTCTCACAACTCAGCAACTCAGACAAGTTGTAAATGTTGGGATATTACTTACACTTCAAAATAATATGCAAGTTTTACTTTTTTTTACATAAATTATTTCGTATCTATAAGTTATTTTTTCTTCTCTTCAACCTTGTTCTGGCCATGTACGAAAAACTAAATTCAACACTAAGCCCCCCCCGGTGCACGCAGCGGCCAGGTCGCTGCGGCCAATGAGAATGCTTACGGTATATGTAGCAACACGCACTTGGCCGCCGCAGCCAGCCAGTCGTGGCGGCCAGTGGGATCACGGGCGGCGTGCAGGCGACCATATAGGACGACCATACTTGCTCCGTGTTCATTTTTCATCACGTGATCGAGAATTATCAGGGTGCGCGGGGTGGCCTAATACAGCCCTTTCTGTCCTTCAACTTTTTCTTAGCCCATCAGTGTCGCACCCCCTTTGACTCCAACAGTTTTTCTTCTTCTTTTTTTCCGATACTTGTTTTGAACTTCTGATCTCCTGGGTTCAAATATCGCCTTTCTTCCGCATTGTTTTTCTGTGACTCAGCTGCATCTTCTTCGATTATTTCTGTGGCTGCTTTGCCACAACTGCATACTTTGCACCTCGCTCGTTTTTTCTTACTGGTATTCTGTTGTAGCTTTTTATCTGTGTACCGAATTGTTGGTTAAATAGGCCCAGATTAGTCAAGAGTGGACGCAAATAACCAACACCTTCCGTTCTTCTTTTTATGAACTAAGGACAGTCCAAATGGTGACTCTTTTTTTTTTTCTTACTTTTAAAACAAACAAGGGTCCTTTTTCTTTCCTATCACGTTGGAGCAGGATAAACATAATAGTTTATCTGATGGAAATAAAGTTTTTTTTTTCTTTGGGAGAATGGGGAAGGTTGGTCAAGTACGTGAAACCAGGAGTAACGGCAATCTCGGAAAGAGGAATGGAAGGGAAAAAAAAGTGGGATAAAGTAAGGAAGAGAAAAGACGTTTTGGTCTAGGATTTATTTTTTGATATCTGCTAGTAATGAAAACTAAATTCAGGACCAAAAACGCCGGTTGTCTGCTTTACCTTTTTCAACCATTTGCAGGCCAGCAAGGCCAGGCTCACACTTCGACAAATACCAAATTGTTTTTCGTGTGGTACTCTTTCTGAAGTAACTCGTTTTTGCTGGTTTCATGAACTCAACCAAAACCAACCCTTCCCCTCACCCAAAAAAGGAAAACTTTTAAATTCCTGAAGATAAACTTTTATCTTCGCCTCCGAACGTGAAAGGATAGAAAAGAGTACCTTTGTTTGTTTTAAAGTAGGAGAAAAGAGCCGTCGTTTGGTTTGTCCTTTTTCTTTCGTTGCTTCGTTTTTGTTTTTTTTTTGCTTTTGTTTGCTGCCAGGAAGGAAAGGCGGGTTGTGAGCCAAAGAGAATTATCCATTGAAGCGTAAAATGAGCCACTTTAGTCCCAAAATGAAGGGCGTGAGAGCGTGGGTCCACTTCTACACCTGTTGGAGACGCCCAAGCTCAAGACCATCGTAGAAAGCACCTTGCCAGACACAAGAACCGTTTAGCTCCAACGTCACTCAGCATCCCTCCTTTTTCCCAATCTTGTTAAAGGGGAAGGATTTGGGAGAAATGCCGGAAGGGGAAAACTTGGCGAAAATAACTTGGGAAGGTCTTTTTATTTGTGGATAGATAGAAAATCTGGAAGCCAATCAAAACTTTAAAAAACTATGGGAACGAATGCGATCACAACATAAATTTAAGTTAGTGCCACTGAAAATCATAATCTTTATTATAATATCGAAGGCAGGCTAAAAGGAAAGCCTAAAGGAAGGCCTAAAGGAAAACCACTTCTCCCCTCCTCGCGCCCGCATTGAAAATGGACTCTCCCACTCTACCTGCAGCCAAAAAGGAGCCAGGCATGAGTGGTCGATCAGTCTGACAAGTCATCGGGAAAATGTCCCGGGAAATGTGACTAGCCCCGTGCATAGCACGGGCTTCCTCTAGTTGTCTATAAATGGCTCCCAAGAAAAGGTATTTTCTTCTTTAATAGGACAGCATTTCAAGAAAACGAAACGCTATTCGTTGCCGAGCAACTATGCCTCAAGACGATACGTGCTGGAGGTGAAAATATTGGCTTCTTTAGTTAAGCTATAACGATGTTTGACCGGATTTCATAGGCCTCAAACTTCCCGATTTTGGGGATTTTTTGGCAGCTGCTGTAGTTTTCAGCAAGTGGAAGCTTTTTTTTTTCATATAAATTTCGCCAGGGATGTGAACACGGAGTGTGTGTGTGTGTGTGGGGGGGGGGAGGGGGCGGGCTCTAGCCCCTTCCCTCGTGGCACACTGCCCTTTTTCGCCTTTTGATCTGGAAGGAAAACTAGTACAATTTCAAAGGTTATTTCAGTAAGCCAAGTTCCATATTGTGGAAAGCGTCATGTCAGAGTACAGTTTCTAGAAATTTGTGGAAAGGTACTGCATTTCAGTAGGAAAGTATATTTAAATTTATGACCTGTTTCATTCCAGTATGCAAAGTTCCTAAATGTGTTGAAAGTTTAATTTTAGTAGGCAAAGTTTCTAAATCTGTTGAAAGTTTCATTTTAGTAGGCAAAGTTTCTAAATTTCTGTCAAAATAACTTGAGTAGTGTGGTGCCCTCAATGTTAATTCCTAGTACATTCCTTTGCTAATTGGGTGCGTCCTACCGTTACTTCGGGGGAGGGGGGTTTGGGTAAGTTTAGCAAACTTTGCTAACGGGTTGTAAAAGCTGGCTTGGGTGCAGTCGTATGTGAGGGAGGACGTTGTATGGCAGGTTGACCCCTAGGTGAATGGATGGTTCGATGGATGGAGCGGGCTAATGATTTTATGAGGTTGAAAATGTAAATTAAGTTTGTATTTGGTGAATGAAGTTTGGTTTGCTTGGTAGTAGTGGTAGACAGAATAGTAGAACACACACTAGTCGTTTTCGCATTAGCGTGGTTTTTTTTCTCCTCGGCCTAGTTGACGAATGGAGTTGGGGCGGGGGTCGAACATCATTTCAGAGACAGTTACAGGACAGTTAGCAGAGAGAAAGCGAGCGTTAAAATATTTCACTTTACAAGACTCTTAGGTAAAAAAGAAAAAAAAAGTGCTCTGGGAAGTAATCATCACTCACAAACCTCGTCTTCGACCTTTACAACCAAACTAAGCTAAGTCATGCCAAGCCTGCTTCGCTATCCCCAAATTAAGGTAGGGCACACACTTGTCGTTTTTGAACCTCATTTTAAACCTCATTTGATGGGTGGTTACAGGACAGTTAGAAGAGGGAGAAAGCGAGCATTAAAAACATCAATTTCTCGTCATGCGTATACGCTTGTAGTTAAACTCGTCTGCTTTCCTATCGAAATTATTAAAAACCTTTCCATTTTTAGCCTTTAATTAGGGTTCTTCATAACAACACAGTATAAACTAACCAGTTTGGAGACCACAGCAGTGAAAAGGGGGGACGGGCTAAAACTACCTTTTCAGGCCCACGTGCCTGCCACGCAAGGCCCATATTCCCTCTACCCGCTTATCAGAGGGAAGAGATAACTTAGCATCTACTTCCCACCCCACCCCACTCCAACTTCCAGGGGTCAATCCAAAATGTAAAGGGATCCAAACTTTTCATACGGAAATGTGTGTTGTGCCCTAACATTAAAAACGACTTACTTCCTTGACTTCTTTTTAATAATGTAATACAGTCGCACAGTCAACCATTGTTTGAATGTATGAAGCTTTTAGTCAATTTCTAGCAGAAGAATTACGAACTAAAATCCTTTTTAAGGTCAGAAATCGTGAAATAACATAGTTTCAGGCCCCCTCATGTTGGTGGGTGGGTGGGGGGGGGGGGGGGGGGGCTTGAGGCTTAATGGCGCGTCGACAACTTGGTCATTAGCGCCAACCTCAGTCACAGTGCAGTGGTCCGGGTTGCCACTGCACCACACATTACAGAGATGTTATTCAACCCCCTAATCTAAATCTTGTCATACATCTGTACCTCCTGCAAAAATTGAAAAACACCGGACAGGAGGACAGACTTATCACCCAATTGACGCGCAATGTCATGCGGAAGATGGAAACGACGACGAACACCATTGTGGGTTGGGGGGGGGGGGGCTGTAACTAGGTATTTTCACGATTTCTGACTGTAAAGTATTTTTAGAAGATGAGCCAGGGCTGTTAATAGGAGATTTACGGTATAATAAACGGTTCGAATGTCGTAAAAAATGTATATTTTTAGGCAGGATGGGGACGAGAGGGTGGGGCGGTACACTATCCTCACCGTGCTAAATCCGTCCCTGCCAACTTCATTTGTCCACTAGGCTGAGCGGGAAGAACTTAATTCGAAAACGACTAGTGTGTGCTCTACTACTTTGTCTACCACCACCAAGCATAATTCACCAAATGCCGACTCTTGTTTACACCTACAACCTCATAAAATTATGGGGCACCTTCACCTATTGAACCGTCCACTTTTTGGTCAGCCTGCCGCACAATGATCTTCCCTCAACATGACTGCAACCAAGCCTGCTTTTAAATCCACAAGCTAAACCCGCTACACCCTTCCCCACCTATATATAAAGATAGGATGTACCTTAATTAGCATAGGAATGCATTAGGAATTAATATGTGAGTGCCATAATTTAATGCACCACTAACGTGTTGGTGCCAGATGCCATTTTCACTCCAAAATTAAGTGCCTTGGATATAGTCCCCTTTCTAGTCAGTTGACGGTTTCTCAGACAGTTTGTAGTGATAAGTCATGAGCAAAATGGGCAAGCGACGTTTGAAAAGAAAAGTTACTCTGCTCTGGATGTTCTTTATGAGAGGTCAGAGCACGGAGGACGCTGTGATGAAGAAATAAATAAATAATATTATTTAAATTGAATATTAAATGAGCGGTCAGCATAATTCGTATGAGAGGAATAAGATATTTTATTAATGGAGTTTTATAGGTCGGAACGTTTTGCTACTGAATATGAAGCATAAAGGACTGGGGGTTGCGGGGCTGGGGGCAATGTTATAAAAGGGTTGAAGAGGGAGAGAAAGTCGATGAGAAAAGGAGGGCAAGGGGCCCATAGCGTCAGAAGGGGGCAGTGCCAATTGCAGGCAGCAGCTGGGAATCAATGGAACGCCCATTCATCACCTCTTTTGGACCTACAGGGCGAGAATGAGGTCGATGGAAACGTCTATGACGTGTGCGCACACGACCTGCATGTAACCGACCGTCGAATGTCTCCCACAGAGAGACTGGAGCGAAGAAGTCAAAAGTGGGAGACTGTATATACACACCGACAACGTTGTGGTCTTAGCACATGTTTTCAAGAGGAAGTGTCCTGTCTTTCTTTGTCATGTCTAAGAAAACTGATCCCTGACGTTCGAGATTGATGAGCTTGGTCACGTGTATTTCAATATTTCACATGGTATCAGGTTCATAGATATATGCGTCGGTAGTAAGCTGTAAAACCTGAAATTCTTGAGAATTCGCTACAGTACCAATTCCACTCTCCGTACAAAGCATTAAGATAAAGCTTGACAGCCTCTCATCTCTTGTTAGGTATCTGCAATGTGGTGTCCACAAAGGTTCTGTCCTACATCCATTATCATATTATCAGTGTTCGTATTATCAAAAATAGTGTAAACCGTCATCATCTTCGTTGTTAGCGTTAAAATTGACAAGTTTTCTGCAGCCTTACAAATTTAGTTGGATGATGGCAGCATAATATCGAATTATTGCCCGGTTGGGTTAGTTTGAAATGAAATCGTCAATGCCGGGCATTATCACTTTTAATCACCAAGCTTAATACCTGGATGAAAATCCCATTCAACCTCTCACTCAAATCAGAGAACTCGGGGGTTACTGTCAATCACCCCTTTCAATAGGAAGCACTGTGTGGTCTGTGTGCTGTTTCTAAAGCCGGATATAGCTGCAGTTATCTCTCAAATTTCAAATTCTCCCATTTGTTGATCCCATTACTCTCGTAACTGTATTGACGTATTCGTAGGATTCTGCTTTAACATCGAGTACATTGGCTAAAAATTGTACATTTATCTGTAACAAAGACTTCAGAATATTCTCAAAATGAAATCGCCTGCATAAAAAAACCGACTACAAAAATCCGTCAGGGGTTTGGATGCTTCAGCCCAGCAACTAAATTCCAGAATTCACATATTTCTCTCGATAGTATTATTTCGTCTCGATCTAAGGGTAAAGTGTCGTATATACAATTTTTTTAATTAGTTTTTTTTGCGTCGTATGAACCATTGGGTGGTCAACCGTCTTCTGTTAAAAGGTTGTATGTTTCTGGCTTGCCGAAACATGACGTCATACTAATAAAACATAATCATATGTGAACATAATTGAGTTTCATAATGGTATGAGGTCTTAAGTTTACTAAAATTATGTTGTCTGTACCGTGCCCCTTATTCATTAAACGGACTTAGCGCCCAAAAAATGCAAAAATCGAATTTTTTTAAAATTTGTATTTCTGGTCTCTGTAAGTGATTCTATGCAATTTTTCCTTTGACACCTCACGCCAAAGTTTAGGTTTTAGTATCGGCGTGGGACTTTAAAACTTTATTCCATTAAAGCATTTTTTGCAAGGCACCTATCAAAGCCGAAGTAAGGTCGTAGTAACATTGATTGTTCAGGAATGGATGGTGTGGTCAAGTTCACATCCTAAAGCCAGACTATTGTGAAAAGTGAGCAAAATTATGAAGCCACTTTTTTGCTGGATGTATTAACTTTTTGTTTAATTATCCTGGAAAATGTTGGTTTGTTACATTACATCACTTTGCCTTTAGAACGACGATTTCTAACCTGACTAAAGCCATAATCTCAGACTTTTGTTGTTGGATATGCAGTATCAGCATTTATTATAAGCAGTGGCACAACTGTTTTCAAACTCATTGCATTTTACCCAATGAGGAAATAATACCTACAACGTTCTTGTCTTGTTCCATACTTGATGCGATATGTACTATCCAATCACGGGACGTTCGATTAGTAAAATTTAGCACAATGGCTTAAGATAGTTCTCTTTTCAGCATTTGTTTGGTACTATGGAGATCAGGCCTAATTCACTTTCATCACATTTTACAAGTATCCACTTTTATCTTTATTCCACTTTTTATCCATCGTGATTAACTGTGGTGTAAGGGTCTCGTTGTTGATGCGAGGTTTCTTGTTTTATTTGTATTCAGTTGTAAAGTAACGTTGGAAAGTTTTATTTTTTAGAGACCAGAGGTAATATCTGTGGCATGGCCTCGATTTACTTTCAGTTTTCTACCGAGGAAACATCCCCTAGTCTTGTTGACAATGGCAATACGTGTGGTGGTTTTTAAGTTACTGAATTCACTCGGTTTTTTAATGAATTATTCTGGCAAATTACTCGCACTACTCGCTGGGCAAAGAGCTACCCAACAGGAAAACTGATCACCAAAAGAAATACTAGGATGGTAAATGAAGCAAATAAAATAACATTTCCAGAAGCTCTTTTCTTCATTCTCCTTATCATTAGAATTATTCCATTATGGAACTCTCTTCCACCTTTTGTTGTACTTGCACCTACTACAAATATTTTTAAAAACCGACTGGATGCCTATGGAAGCTAGTCCACTGATCTTGTTGTGAAATACATAGACTGATCTCCCCACCTCTACTTACCTCTGTCATCTTACAAACACTTCTCGCATTAAATGTTAACGCTTTCTCCCTTTGACAATTCATTGAATTTGAGTTTGAAACTTCGTTCCTTTCAGTTAATTACCGTGGCGTTGTGAATTTTTCTAGTGGTCCTGGTATTACCTTTATGTGACGGCATTTTGTTACACTGGTTGGTTCCAACTGCTCTTGAACGCTGTACAGCTGAACCAGCACCGCAGACGTAATATTCATAAAGTTGACGTTATCCGTATTAGACACAGGTCCAAAGTGTATCTAATAGCTTCATTTCACCTTCTTCGGTAAGGTTGAAGTCTGGGGGTTAATCGGAGTCATTTCTGGTCTATTTTGAGGATAAAACAAGTTGCTATATACGGTAGAAGGCAGATAAGTGAACCATTAGATTTATTTGTAACATCGAAAACAAAACTTTTTTTTATTTATCTGATACGAAAATTGCCCGTCTTAAGCAATTATTGTTGAGGAGCAATTTCCTTTCGAACAGTTTTATCTGGCAAGCAGTTATTTGCGAGCAATTTTCCGAACACCTTTTTAATAAAGGGTTACCAAGAAGGAAGAAAACAAGGCAATTTGAAATCCAGTTAACGGGATGAATTTATCCAAGTTCAATTTTTTCGTCGTTTTTGCGATAGCTGTTTTCCAAGTATGATTTCTCTTTCTCGTCTCTTGTGTAGTGGCGGGGTCGTATTTTTGGCGGGACTCTTTTCTTTCAAGTGGAAATATTTCATTCTCATGTCCGTTTTGTGTCTATTTGTGTGGCAAGAGGCCAACGCTCTTTGTCGCTTTTTTGGCTTGAGAATATTTCGAATGCTCCATTGGGAGACGGCGACTAGGCCTTGTAGAAGCTATCAGCAGTTTTATCTAATCGATTGTATGGCCCAGTTCGAGACGCTTTCTCTTCAGATATCTTGCTCAGATGATCACCAGAGGGCGACGCCAGCCGGCGCCTGCTTCTGTGGCGGGAACACTGTCGGTGATCGCTACTATTACGTGGGTTGGCAGTTCCCATACCTAACGGCGTGGGCGCTAGTTGCGTACATGGTTTTTTTGCGATACAGCAGTATTTGTTGCTAATCTTGGTTCAGATTGAACTTCGCCATTGGAGGTGGTTAGCCAGTTATTCAAGTCTCAGTTGGGATTGGATATGTAGATATTAGGAATGATGCCACACGGCTGTTAGGAATTGTTTTTTTGTTTTGCTTTTGGGCTGATTTTCAACGGTAGTCAAGTGAACTTTTTTTTCTGCACCATAATAATATTAAATAAAGTATTATTGTCACCACAATAACAATAAAATTAATTTAAGTTTGGATCAGTTCGGGTTTGAAATTTCTACGCGCGTCAGGTCGGGTTTTGTATGCCCATGCATATTTGTGGGCTTGCAGGTAAATCAGTTGATACTTTGGAATCAGCAGCCATGCTGAACATATCTTTGTCTTTTTTTTTTACCTTTGCATTGTTGGGAGAGACGCCATTTTGCTTTCATTAGCGATTCCTTGTATTATATTGCTTTCATCATATCGCGTTCATGAACGAGTGGTGTTTTTAACGCAATGCCATAACTGTTTGCCACCCCAAAATGTCTTATTATTTACTGTCTATTCAAAACTTTCCTTCTTCCACTTTTCGATTATTGTTCTCAAATCTGCCGCCCTGACAATCTAAACTCATTGAACCGTCTTGAAGATTGTCAGCGGCGCCTTACCAAATGGTGTCCCACCATTCGTTCTCTGCTCTACCCAGACCACCTACGTAAGCTTCAACTTGCTCCCATTCAAAACGGCTTTCATTGTGGGGACATGAGCCTTACTTACCAAATTACTCATAACCTCCTTAACGTTAACTCAATTTTTGTTTCCACCGCACTTCAATTTTACTCGTGGCCATCCTTTTCGCATCTGTGGTACTGTGTCCCGGACTAAACTTCGCTTCCAGTTCTATAAGGAAAGGTTTGTCCATGCCTGTAATACCCTTCCCTCTCACGTTGCTTGTGCCCCATCTCTTAATGCCTTCAAATCTCGTTTTAATATGTTTGTTAGTTAATTATTGATGTTTGTTTGTTTGGGTGGGTGCTTCATGTGCCTTTTCTTGTCTTTTTCTATTTCCCAAGAACGTGTACATTGGTGTAAGTGGCCGTTAATGCTGCAGGTATTAATCTAGTTATAAAAGATAAGTTGAGACCTTAGCAAAAAAAACTTCTGTAGGTACCTGCCCTTTCCCATTCAAGCTATTTCGGCAGTATTCGTACAAGCTGCTAAAGGATGTGGATCGAAATATAAATTAAATATTTTTTCTTTTTTTCTTTTAAAGGAATATGCTTTATTTGAATATGGGAGGCACTATCTGTTTTCAAAACGGGCCAGCCCACCTATTATGAGACGGTGGGGGTTAGGAGTGAACCTTTGGAAATCTTAAAACAAAATCCAAATCCAATTGCGTCATTATTTTTGGGAGGGGACCTGGATATGCATAGAAATTTCAAATCCGAACCAATCCGAACTTAATTTTATTATCATGGTGGTAATAATAATACTTTATCTACATGATAATCCTGGAGGCCAGCTAAAAGGAAAATCACTTCTCCCCTCCTGGCGCCCGCATTGTAAATGCGCTCTCCCATTCTACCTGCATGCAAACAGGAGGCAGGCATGAGTGGTCGATCAATCTGACAAGTTGTCGGGAAGAGTGTCGGAAAAATGTCCCGGGAAATGTTTCCATCAACTTGATTCATGACCGGCCCTGTGCATAGCATGGGCTTCCTCTAGTTTAATATTATTATATTGCAGAAATAAAAGTCTCGACTACTATTGAAAAGGTAACAGATGGACGGACAAAGTCGCTGCTATAGTCTTCCTAGTTTTCGCTGTACAGAACGCTAAAAGAAGATAACAATTATATGTACTCTTGTGAGCCTTGGCTACCTGTATTTCTTATTTCTTTGTCTTTCGTGATTTCTTCATATTCTCGGTGTGTAAATGCCATAGATTTAATAACAACTATCAACTTTTTCTTCCAACCTTAGTAACCTGTTTATTTTACGTTTCATTCTTTGCAAAATTCCTTCACATTTCCTTCTTCCACCATGATATTGCCAAGTACCTCTTCTTCATAGTTTTCGTGGTGTTCGTGATGTATTTTTTCTGGTATTTTTGTATTTTCATGTTTGTTGTCGTTCTTGGTGTAGCCTTGTTTTCCTCTTCTCTCTTACTCGTGCTAGATTGCTGTGTTTTCCTTCTCTCATCTTTCTTGCTAGTAATATATGGATTTGCTTGGTCGCTTTACAGTTTACACTTCAATATTTTTTAACAATATTATTTAATAGCTGCAGAGTTTTGTATCCAGGTGTAATCTAAATTTGCCGGCATCCTCTGTAAAAGGTTGCAAAGTCACATTGGGTTGATGGTTTTTTAAATAAATGTTCCACAATTCTGCATTTTTTGTAAAGTTCATTTAGGTTTAGACCAGAATAGGCACCGGGTTGAAACCAGTGCACCATTATGAACACATTTCCGACCACACCAAAAAAAATGTCTGCCTCCCGTGTTTCCTATAACATCAGATCGCATTTTCCGTCAAACGTTTAGGTATCATACAAATTCACAAACCTCCTTCACTACAGATCACATAAATTTCAGTGTGTTTACAAGATCTTTACTTACTGCTCCGTAGCTTTTTCTATCTCGACACCACCCTTTTATCTCGACACCACCCTCTATCTTCAAAATTAATGAATATATCAGGAGCTGATTCGTGTGTTATCCAGGTTGAACGATATCCCTTAATGAATGCTTAATTGCATTGTTTACAAGGCTCGAAGTTTCCAAAGATCACCCAATGGTATGAGCAACAAGCAAAAATATTACATATTTCTAATATTTCATATATTATTTACATATACACGTTTTTTTATATTAATGGATATTTACAATGTATCAACTTTACATAATCATTAATTAGGTACTAAAAGTTCTAGTTTTTCAATAGTTGTACTGTTTTGTGCGTTCTGTTTTTAATTCCATTTGTAATTCTGCCTTTTTTTTTATAGTTCAGCATTCTCGGATTTAATTTATAAAGACCTTTAATAATGTGATAATAATGATAATAATAAACACTTGCGTTTTGTAGTTCAAGTTCCATTTAGTCCATTTTGCCCAGTATCGTTATTACCAAGTGTACCTATTTCATTAATGCATAAATCTTCATTGCTGTAATGGAATAAGAACTTGGAATTGAAGTCTACGATTTATGCAGACTGTGTAAATAATGAAAATTACATTAGTGATTATTTCCACTTGAAGTCGCTCTAAAATCTCATAAATCCACAAAAATCTTTAAATCTTTACTAACACATTTGTTGGTTGAAGAGGTCAAGAGCCCTTGTGGTGGTTTCTGTCAACACCGGCAGAACGGAATTATGAAATATTTGAACCGTTGATACAGAAACCTAAAGAATGGGATCTGAAATCATGATCATATCTAAAACCAAAACTGGTAAAAGGGGCCGCCAAGTTTCGAATGGTTCGGCCCTTCAAAGGAGTGATATTGACACACCAAAACATTTGCCAAGTTAATCGCACCGTTTAATAGTTCGAAGGTTAAACCATAAAAGGTACGCAGTTCGTATTGTACTGCACCCATTCGTCCAGTTTCATAGATGGAAGCCTTCCCATTATCTCGGAATCGATGAATAATCACTCTATAGGATTTAACATGGGATGAGCGGACTAGCTAGCTAGCGCTAGGTAGTAACTAGTAGTAACACATTTGCAACGTTTGTCTGGATACTTCTCCGTGAGTCAGATGAGTTTTTCTTAGTCTTTGTTTTCCAGGCATGGTAAAAAAAAAAGAAACCCTTGCTTATCCAGGGGTGGAACGGCATGGGCAAAGGCCCGGAGGGAAATCTCGCACAATGGCCCAGAGCCATTAATGCTTGTGAAATGCTTCATTTGGGACTGGTACAGCAACAACAAATTTAGGCTAGGTTATTTACCTAAATAAGAATATGTCAAGTAAGAAATTGTTATTTTTGTGGGGCAAAAGTTACTTGGCAGTAGTGAAATGAGGGCATGCAGTCTGAAGACCAAGAGAATCCGAAACGTCGACTAGACACCGAGATTGTACTAAATGTTGAGCACTTGCTTAAATTCGCCGATAACCTAAGCACACTCATTCAGCTCACTAAAGTGGTTCCTAAGTGCACAGTGAATTTTGCGATCCTGCACCGAGACGTCATCGGTTACGCATCGGACTCACCTACTCCAGGAGACAGTTTTTTTTTGCTGAATCCACCAAATAAAGATGGCAGACCTGCAGTTGTTCTTCGCTAGGATTATTTCTGTCACGTAATTAACTAATTGTGAAGTTTGTCATAAACTTGTGGTTTTATCATGAAACGGTGTCCCCATTAAGCTAAAATAACGTAAGTTACTCAACTGTTAATAATAAACAGACTGTAACTAATTAAGATGCTTTGACCACTTAGCAATGCCCTAACTAAGGACTTGGGCTGATGAGCATATGATGGTGCGCATACTTTCTTAAACACTTCTTTTGTGACATTGCCAACCATGTTGCTCATTGATGCTTCCACCGAGTACGTTCTAAAACTACTGACGTGCTCGTTGTCTCTTTTTAAACCCACTGACTCGAGACTAGAGACTCCCCATGCTACATTCGAGAATTTCTGTCCCATGTTTTATGGACCCCAAAAGATTTGTCCATAACAAAATCTTCCTGGTAAATATATCCTAGGTGGTGACGCCCGTCAGTACCAAAACCTAAATTGAATCCACAATTAGTGAACATGTATTATTAACTTACTTATTGATTTATTAATATTTCACACTTATTCTTTGGTTAGGTTTTTGTCTTGTTTCTATTTAGGTTACGTAAGGTTGGGGTTTTTTTTTTTTTAAGAGTAACAATTTTTATTAGCTGGGAAGATTTTTTTTTTCCCAAGGAGAGGTTTTGTCGATGATTTTTTTCGGAGAGATTTCGTTGGGAAGATTAATTAGTTCCTAGATACAACAGAAACAAGTGTTCCTTAAATTGCAGTGTCATCCTAACTTTACTTTGCCACATCTTTGTTAAATAATAAAAGTACATGTTATTAGGTTTTGAAATCTCACTTTGTCTGTATTTTGTTTTAGGAGTACCTGTTTCAACCCAGTGGGATGCCAAAGGCTATTATTATCCAATCCAAATCTCACAATTTGGTCTGAGCCACTACAGCAAAAATCTATCCGAACCGGAACCAAAGATCGTTATCTATGAAGATGGTGATCTGCATAAAGGAAAGTGGTTTGTCCCTGATGGCTATTCACCAGTGGATTATCGCTGGGAAAGGGCTACTAATAGTCGAGTGATGACTTTTGATACACCAGGTTAGTAAAACACTAATTATTTCCTGGTTTTATCGTCCATAAAATTCCAATTTCACAGGTGTGTTACATTATAATGTAACTCATAATGTAACACACCTGTGAAATTGGAATTTTATGTATGTGAATGTATGTGTATGTATGTGAATTCGTATTCTGTATTTATTACTGTAAACTTCGCATTAGTCAGCAACTGTTATCATCCAAACAGTCGGACTCGGTCAAAAAAGGATGCCCGTGGGAAGAGGAAAGTGTCAGTTCTGAATTTGTTTAATATGTTTATCCGTTACTGCTTTCGTGCATTATTATGCAATGCCTCCTATATTAAGTGCATTACTTCACACTTTGTTGACCAACATAACGTCAAATGGCACTGATCCCACAGTGGCAGGATGGTCACTGTTTTTATTAATAATGCATTTCCTTGTTATTCCTCTACTATAGTTTTTCTGTCTCGTTTTACTTAATCTTCTTTTCGTCTGCGTCACATTTTCTTAATACATCTTTTCGTTTTGTTTTGTGGTTTTCGTTGCGTATTTCCCTTCTTTTACATTATATCCATTATGTTAATCAATGTAAAACAAAGAATTGCTGTCAGAAGCTAGAGTTTGGGCTCTGGTTTGTGAATGTATCGAGTCGAGGAGTAGGCCTGTGCGATGCGTATTACAATATTTAATTGCACCGTTCCTAACTGACAAAGGTGAAAAATTAAACTTAAACTTTGTCCCTATCCTCAACTGACTCTTTATTAAAAAGAGTTGGGTGCCATGTCAAGGGCGTGTCTACCATTGGCCGACAGGTCCAGTCTGATTCGATCCTGCAGCCAGCTACGGGTGTTGAGTTAGCCAGATTGTTCATGCATTTGTGCATAAATGAAGCACCCATCTGAAAAGTGGAATTACTGGTGTTAGGATGTGACAACCTAACCATTACTCATCCTAAAGTGAGTGGTGGGTTTGGTTCAGTATATTGTTTGTTTTCTTAAAAAACCAGAAAGATTTTAATTGTTTGTGTGAGTTAGGCGTAGCATTAAATCGTGCATTTAAAAGACGAATGATGACAATGATAGGTTACTATGACTGTCAACAATTTTTTAACTGCAGAATAAAAAAAATGCTGTAACTTCCTGACCCTGACCTACTACCTAAAGTTAGTAGGCTCATCATAGGTGGGGACGTTGTGCCATCACCACACATGCCCACACACAATAGGTTGCTGTGTTATGAGTAATTGTGGCGTAATCAGTCTAGGTGATTTTCTTGAATCTACTTAGTTATGTCGCAATAATGATTCTTGGAAATTTAGGTCTATTACGGGGAAACTGGCCAACTCGCATGCCTCGAGCCAGAGTATAAATACAGGTCATGTCCATGTATTTGCATCTTATAAATAGATCAAACTACGGTCCAGTACTTCTGGACAACAAGATGGAAGTAATATTTTGTATTTCACTGTCATCATCCACTAGATACCTTAACCCTTTCAATCGACGTAGCCTATCATACAGTATCAAGGACTAAAGAATTTACATCACTATTAATCAGTATGCAGTCATTTATTATCAATACAATGCCATCACAGTGCATCTACTCACTTAAATTTTTTTGCAAATTTGCGGATCCAAGGGAGGGGCCGAGGGCGCTGCAGCTCCATCCAAGGCAATAAAGTTCAGAGAAAACTGCAGAAATTGTTGAAGAAAGGCAGTTAAATTACAACAAAAGTATACAAAAACGTAGAAAAATCATCCTGTAGCCCCCTCCAACACTTCGTTCGGTATCTGGCCTCGATACCGACATGACCGAGCTTTTTTAAACTTTACGAGCTCAAACTATTGACCGATCCCAAACCAATAAAACACATTAAGTATTTTGCAGTCAAATCTGCAAATTAAACTTTGAAAGACCATCAATTAGTTGTGTTCAGTGTTTTAGTTAAAACAACGTTTTTAAAAGACTGTGGAATCATTTTTCACACATTTCTGATGCATATTTCAGGTAAAGGTGGTTTTAAGGCTATCTCCAAAGGAAAAAAAATATTTTCCATACTTATTTTTCATAAATATTTTCCATAACAGATTTCCACACTTTTCTGCACAACTTCTAAAGGAAAGTGCTAAACTGTCAAAAACAAATTCTTTAAAGTAGTGTATTGAACTGTTAAAATCTGTTAAGAGAAAATCAAGTATTGGTTGGTTCATTAGCAGTGTATTGAAGTGTTAAGATCTGTTCAGAGAAATCCAAGTATGGGTTGAGTCATTTTTTAAGTATATTAGCCAATCAACTACCCAACCCATTTGGGCAAGATTGTTTTGCATTAATTTTCTGATACAGTTTTATACGAAAAGCCATGGCTGTTCACCGTGACGACATAATTCCTTATATGGTAATGCGTTATCGGTTATTAGCGCCAGTCATGTTCGCACAGCATGCTGGGACACCAGTCTCTGTCAAGAAGGCTGCGTTTCAATCAACATGGCGTCCGTTAATACGAGTATTCAAGCGAGTAAATCAACGGTCGGAGAGGAGGGCAAAGTTCTTCGTAGCCAAGCCAGGGAAATCGTATGGAATCGTATGGCAGATTCTTTGAACAACAAGGCATCTTCACTGCTAAGGCTGATTTGGGAGTACAGACTGGATTAGCGACCGGTGTGTCATGACCAAGGCCAGCTGAGATAGGAGCTGCATTCCTACAGTGACAAGGGCGAAACGAATACAATTGGTAAAAATTCCTAGAGTGGCGCCAGGAACGCAGTTACTATCGCAGCTGGCCTTGGTCAGAACCAACTGTTCGAGAAATCGTACGTAAAGTTACGAAGCTATGAAGTTACGAAGTCAACGAATTGGCTAACATTGGATCACACTTATTCCAAAATATTAAAAACGACGAGGAAATTTCAACGTGAAGCTTCTCGAGGAGTCGAGATGCTCAGTGGAATGAACTACGAGTACGAGTGTGCGTTGTAAGTAAAGGGAGGCAAGGAGGCGCACTTTGTATAATGACAAGGTGCACAGTTAACGTAACTGATCGATAAACACAGGCAGCCTTATACTTCACACTGATTGGCTGATGGCTGTCATGTGTGTATGTCGCACGGTGAACAGCCCGTGGTATAATATCAAATGTTATTCAGCAAAAAAATAAATATGTGTATTAATGAATTGTTGCTGCAAAGTTCCATGTTTGCAGTATCATAAATCACCTGTTAATGCCAATGGGCATACGCACTAAATTGGGCAAAAATGAGGGGAAGGCTGTAAATCTAACATTACCCATTTTCTGTACGTTTGTCTAACCTTGTGTAATCCATCACGGAAAATACGGTGATTACGCGTTCATTCATGTACTACGAAAACTGTTAAAGAGACATTACATTTAATACGACAAACATTAAATTCCACCTGCCTCCTAACTTGTAATAGTAAAAAAAATAGTTTATAGCAACAATGATTGAGTTCTTGGTTTGGAGATGTCAAAAAGGCCAATTTTTACTTCCATGTGACCTATTCCAGCTGTGTAGTGGAGAGGGAGGGAGAAGCCTGCATGAAGGTGAAGTTAGTCCGCACGCAGTGTAGCATTCGTTTTCCTTATACAGGCCATGAAATGAATGAAGCCTGAAGTTTATTTTGCAGTAGAAAAATGGCAATTTATGGGGAGGGAGTTAGCTCGGCTATTTAACGATTTTGACCTTTAAGCACTTTAGGGAGGTGAGCATTTGCTTCGCCAGGGCATTTAATAGACAATGTACAATAATACCTAGTTCTTCAATAATTAACTCTTCAATGGCAATGACTGAGAATTATTTTTGTAACACCCAAGACATGTCAATAGCTTCACCAGCGCATTTCGTAGGCAATGTATGGTAATACCTAGTTTTGCAATACTTAACTCTTCGATGGCATAGTCTGAGAAATATTGTTAACACCCACGATGTGTCAATAGCTTCGCCAGGACATTTAATATGCAATGTATGATAATATCCTATTTTTGAAAACTGACAAAAACCTTTTACAGTCGTAGCTACTAGACATTACAGAAGTAAAGTTAACCCAAATTTAACTTTCGTTTAACACAATTACCACAATGAGGACGAAAAACACCACCCCACTTGAATTTTCTTTGAATAATTTAACCGTTCACCTTCATCAGAAGAACCCTCCACTAAGTGCACCCTAATGTTACATCCAGACTGGACAATAAGTGGAATATAGATCAGTGGTTGTTTGAACTCAAGAGAATACATGGTTTAACGACTTTTCGTGTGTTTTGTGGAGGGTTCTTCTGATGAAGGTGAACGGTTAAACTATTCACCGAAATTTAAGTGGATCAAAAACGGAACTGGTGTTTTTCGTCCTCATTGTGGTAGTTGTGTTAAACGAAAGTTAAATTTGGGTTAACTTTACTTCTGTAATGTAATAGCCTACCTATTTTTGCAATAATTAACTCTTCGATAGCGACGTCTTGAGATATATTTGGTAACACCCAAGACGTGTTATAGCTTCGCCAGGGCACTTAATAGGCAATATACGCTAATGCCTAGTTTTGCAGCAATTAACACTTCAGATGGCAATGTCTGAGAAATGTTAGGTAACACCCAAGACCCGTCAATAATTCCAATATCTATCACATACAAGAAAGTGTCAAATTTTTATACGTATATGAATTTATTTTTGATTATTTAAACATTTAAAGTTCGTTTCTTTTTTCTAGAATCTCTTGAAGAACCTGGGCTGAGGTTAAAGTTGGACCAATCTAGTGACTACATTCTCAGCCTTAACTTTCATTTTCTTAATAATGGAAGCATAACTGTCTCCTTGGAAGACCGAGAGCACCACGATAGCTATTTCATTCACTATGTGTGTTCATCATCATACATTACCGTGGAGGGAAACCATGTGTACTATGGATTAGGGGTTCGAACACAGTGGAGTCGTTTGACTCGTGACATATCTATAGACTTCAGGAAAGGTTTTAGCAGCAGTACAGGAGGTGGTTCACGTGGTGAGTCTGGAAAGACTACGTCAAAGAAAAGTAAAATCCATTTTTCCAAAATCAAAATCCTGCATCTGACAATGCGGGGCAGTGGTGCTATAGACAATTTGACAGTTTCTTCGTCGTCCCACTTGTCGCACTTCTATGATGCAGCCGAGTGGCTTCTACGGAACCAGGACAACCGTGGGGGTTGGCCTATCCCTGTCGAGAGAAAGTTTTCGTCTTCCGGCATGGCGAACTTGCAACCAGGTTGGTATAGTGCGATGGCTCAGGGGCAAGCCATGTCAGTGCTGACGAGAGCTTTTCGCACGACGGGTGAAGCTCGGTATTTGCAAGCAGCCCTGCGTGCTGTTGAACTCTTCCGTGTACCGAGCAGTGCCCATGGTGTACGGACTAACTTTCTGGACAAGTATGTCTGGTACGAAGAGTATCCGACTATCCCTAGTTCTTATGTGCTTAATGGATTCATTTACGCACTACTAGGTCTTTACGATTTGCGAACTTCTTGCCTCAATCAAAAGCGGTTGTTACCAAATGTTCCACTTGACGATGGCAATAACGTAGCTGGTGGGTTTACATCGACAACGTGTTCTTCACGAGACTCAAAGGAAGTGCTCCGTCTCTACGATGATGGGATGCATAGCCTAAAAAAGATGTTACCACTCTTCGACTCTGGTGCGACATCCATTTACGATCTGCGTCATTTTACACTGGGTATTGCTCCAAATCTTGCTCGTTGGGATTATCACACCACGCACATCGACCAACTTCTCCTGTTGTCGACAATCGACGATGATCCGGTCCTGAAGACAACAGCGCAGCGTTGGATCGAGTACATGAAGGGGAAACGCGCATCACACAATTAACCATCGTGCGATTTGGTACGGTAGGGTGGGTGGGTTGGGTGGGGGAGTAACAGGAAGCCAAGGTTGGACCGTCACCATAGCAATACTTTTCACGATTTGACTGTATTTTGTATTGTAGAGGGTGGTAATCGCTTTTGAACCATGGATTTTCAATTTGATGACTGAGGTTGTCGCCAAGTACTACGTGGGGGTGATTTTTAAGCCAGTTGGTTATGGCTATCTTTCAGTTAGTGTTTTACGGTATTCGATTTGAATTCCATTTTACATTTTCGTTGTTTTATGAGAACAAACGTAAAGAAATTTTGTCAATGTGGTCTCTATAACATCAGTATCTTAAAAGTTATGCTTCAGACCAAAATTCAGAAATTGCTGGCCACAAAGAGTGTGTTTTGTGCAGGTAATTTTACTTCTCAACGGCATAAAACGTAATAAAAGGTCCAATTAACTGGCCACAAAGTTTTAACTGCTACAATACACTATCCATAAATTCTACGGTGTGGTACATTTTTAAAGACACAGCTTTAGTTAGAATCTCCAGAGCACCACCAACCACGTACGTAGGAACATGAAATAACTTAGGAGTGGAGTGGGTTAACACTGTTTGGATTACTAGTGATTCAAATTGTTGTCGTTAGTTTGTAATCTCCTAAATGCCCATTTATGTTTATGTTGCATTGTCACTGCAAACTTCGGAGAAAGTGGATCAGGCAAACTAGGTGCCAGACTCAGTTTACTTGCTGTCAGAATTTATTTTCGTTGTTTATTCATTTAATATCAATTCAGCCATTCAGTAGAATGGAGCCCCAAACGGCAGATGTTTCTGCTATTTTGTTTGTTGAAACCGTATTCGTTTCTGCCCTTGTTTATTCATTGGTTTGGTGCTCGTTAGGTGTCGGAAACGAGGGCTAAGTTGCATCAGCATGTCATCGTAAACAGTTCAGTGTTCATTTTTTAAAGTTACGTATACCAGCGTAAATAAAAAGAAATGTGCTACTAGTGCCTAATATCTCTGCAGGTTTGATAACCAATACGTAGTCAGCTGTTTGTTGACTTGGTGCAAATCGTAAAAGAAAAGTGCGCTTACAAACATTTTAATTTCCACCTCCAAGGCCTAATGCGTGTTGTGCATGTCAACTTTTTGAGTGTTGCCGAGGCGAAATTATTCTATTATCGTAGAATTTATGGATGGTAAACATTTGTGCAGACACATTTTTCTGTTGAAATAAATTAAATTTTTTTACTGTTCTAAATTGTTTTGTAACATTAAAAAAAATTCATGTTGTTCATTCTCAGGTTTAATTTTTTTTCTTCTTTTTAAATCTGAAGTACGGTAGTTTTCTTCTGTGCCAATGTCAAACCTAGTTTTAAAAACTTTCCGTCTTACTGACGAAAAGATAGTGTACGTAAATAAGCTTTTGCCTTTTGTGCGTGGATGTGCGTTCCACCAAGTAGAGATTGTGCTTTAACTTCAGCGCCTTTGCATTTGAATTGTGTCAAGAGTTTCTGTTACGAGTTTTCCGTAGCGTGTTTAGCCGTGACAAATGCCGCTTTTCACGTTGTGATTTTTACATACTTTTCCTGTAGAGAGTTACATATTTTTGCCCTACAGTCATTTTTTTTATTAATATTGATAACTATTATGATTGCTACAAGCGCTCACAAACACTTCTGGCAGTGCAGAGATCTGTGGTGGTTTTAAACTGTGGTTCATTGTAGAACGCCCACCAATACTTTTAACTAGTAACGTAGGCAATTATGCTTTACAAATAGGTTAGTGACAGTGTTGATATCACTCATTTGAAGGGCCGAACCATTCGGAACTTGGTTACCAGTTACCATTTTTGGTTTTGATATAAGAGGCTTAACAAAAAAAATACGTGTCCAATTACGGACCTGAGGTTAAAAGTTAAGAGGACATACCTTCTCACGAATTTTGAGCATCCGCTAAAAATAGCTGTCGCAACATTTACAAGGTTAGAGTGAATGTTGCAATTCTGTTTTTCAGAGGGGAAAATAGGAAAAAAGAATGCCTGTGCAATATTTGCACACGTCTTAAATAATGTTGCCAAACTGAGTCACACAGGAAAGCCAACCGGGAGGAAGGTACCTTTAAGAAAAAAAAGTGTCTTGCCTAATTTCTGCCTTCATCTGTTACATCCTCCATAAAATACATACCGTAAGTCGCAACAAGATAGAGGAAACATGTAACCGAGTTCTCTTAGATCAACAGTTTGTGTAGCTAGATTAGCCTTGGGTTTTTTTTTTAAACAACACTATAGATATTTCTAGTTTTGGAGTGGGGAGCCTGAAATTTAATTGTTTTACTTTTTTTGTTTTTAGCTGTTGAAGTAACAAAATTGTTTTACAGCGTTAAAACTGGTAGATCTCTGCACACTGTCGGCTGTAAGAAATCTCTATTTCGCTATTTTCTCAGGTGTGTACCAAGTATTACTTTACTCTCTATGCAACTCACTGAGTCAATGTTTGGGTGGTATTATAGTTTAGTTTATAGTCCAAAAGGGAGAAAATTGCACTGTGCTGGGTATAAGTAAATACCAGGTGACGGTC